>SJXQ01001173.1:22724-34968 GCA_006408695.1 Aepyceros melampus
AGGGGCACGTTTAGGGCACGTATGTCACACCGAGGGTTGTTATCGCTGTGAAACCGGGCAGCCACCCTGGGTTTGGAATGTTCTCTTTTTCAAAAATGTATATATTTATTTATTTGCCCATGCTGGTCTTAGCTGTGGTGTGCAGGATCTTCGTGGTGGCACGCGGGCTCTAGTTCCCCAACCAGAGATGGAACCCATGCCCCTTGCACTGGCAGCATGGCATCGTCCCTGCTGGACCATCCGAGAAGACCCTCACCCTCTGTGACACTGATTTATGGCATCGTCCCCCAGAACTACAACCCGCTACAAAAACGTAGGGATGGCCTGGACACCACGCACTTTCCTGTCTGCGGAGCCTGGGTGCTGTGATGGTCTCTTTCTCAAGATCAAGTTTCAGTGGACTCATCCTGGCGTAAAATGAAACCGGCAAGTGAATTCTCACAAAGCTGCCAAGAACTGGGATTTTCCACGGAGAAGAATAGAAAAGAGAGCACACACACCGCTCCTCTCCCGAGGTCGACAGTGTCGGGCCTGGTGGCATCTTAGGGGTCTGCTCTCTCCCTTCTCCCATGTTTGACGGGCGGGAAGTCCAGCCCAAATCTAAACTGGCCATGAAGTCGGCTGACGAGAGCGATCAACTCTTAGAGAGGCTTCCCCGCTTGTCTTCATGAACTTCATGTGGAGGCCAAGCAACACTGTGCAGGGCTGCTCATCCTGGCGGCCCCGAGCCCCAGCACAGCCCTCTCCAAGCTGCCTCCTGCCTCCTGGGGCCTCTGCCCCGCGGTGCCCTCGGACGGAGCCCCGCGGGCGCCTCTTGTCGTCGTGGCGGGCGTGGCAGTGTGTCTGTCCCTCCTTGCTCCAGCTGCAGTTCTGTCTGCCAGGGGCCCCACTCGCTCCCGAGGGAAAGTTACATAGTATGGCTTTTAAAACAGCGCCCGAGTCTTTTGCAGGGTTTGCCAAATTTCCTGTCACCCAAACAAACTTCTGGTTTAACCTATGAACTGCGAGTTTACTGCATTCTCAAGGGACAGAAGTCTCTCTTCTCTTTCAAAAACCCACATTCTGGGCTACGGAGCGGGCCATTTTGCCATGGCGACGTGGCTGCCAATCAGCCATGGCGACAGCGCCCAGCACTTTCCTGGACAACAGGTTTTTGGCCGTCTCCATTGACAAATGATCATTCTCTTGTTCCAACAACAGAATAAGAAAGCTTGTGGGATTTTCTTTTTTTAAAAAAAGACCTCTTGGTTTGCTTTGGGCAATTCAAATGCACAAGTGAGTTGTTTCAATTTTAAAAGATCTTAAATCTCACAAAGCAAGCCTGTTTGCAGTCTAGAGATTGGTAGGTATTTGTAGATTTGGAAATACCTCCAGATTTTTCTCAATTTTTCTTGTGGCTAACAGGGAAATCACACAGTAAATGTTGAGTTCTTGGGCACAATTTTTATTTTGCCAGAAACTCCTGGAACCAACCAGCCCTGGATTACAGCCACCACCACAAACACTTGTTCACACCTGATCTGCAATCCCAGTGGTAGGAAAAGCCCTTTCACTCTGCTCCAGGGAAGAAAAATCCCACAGTGGCAGTTCAGGAAAGGTGTACACAGACCAAGTCACTGAACAAACGGCTTCTAATTGAGCTGAAGCTGCAAAGGGAAAGGACGACTTACGTCGCTGAACAAGCGCTACTTCCCCCTGGGATCCCGGACACAGAGCCCCGTCCAATCACGAGGACACCAGGCTGCTCCTGAGAGGGACGGCCAACTGAACGCCAGCCAGCATCTCTCCTCAAACCGCTGAAACTAAGATCTGAACGAAGCACAGGTTTAGTTAAGAATACTGCCGACACGGGTTCATTGATTTTAACACTGGCACTGTGATGGGACATGAGTGTCACGTGAGACGGTATCACTCAGGGCAGTTTTAGATGTTACCAGGGGAAAACGATCACCCACAATGTGGAGTTTTAGGAAACTGCTATTTTTGCAATTTTTTGGTAAATCATAAAGCTCCTTGAAACAATACAAGGAGTGGTATCATATCAGTTTGCTCTTAAAACGCCATTTCAGCTTCAAGAGACATAACAGTGTTAGACTCGCAGGTGGACAAACTGAACCCAGACACCTGTGCACGACTTTGGTGATTTTAAGAGCGGCAGAGAGAAAAGGTGGTGTTTCCTGCTCCCGGCTGCCACATCAAAACGAATGCTTGGGAACTTCCTTGAGGTCCACATCCCGTCTTCAATGAGGAAACATTTATTGACTAACTTAAGTCAAAGTATCATCAGAGATCTGCCAAAAGAGAGATTTCTGAGGTTCCAGCCACTGGGTGGAACTTCTTTTAGATTTTAAGTATCTGCTTTACTCTTGACATTAATCAAAGAGTTAGTTTAAATAACATCATAGTATGGAACAGTTTATAAATGTTTATTAAACGTCAGTAATTTTTACAAAGCAAATATTAATAGCAAGAGGCAAAATTTTTGCAAAATATGTACAAAAGTAAAAAGCCTTGATGACTAGGAATTCATTTTATCAAATCAAATCATCCTTTCCACTTTCAGACCTCCTGTAGGAATAATTTATTGCCAATCCTAAAGCACTGACAGAAAAAAAAAATGTACAACAATGACCAGATAATGTGCTCAGTTCTCAGAGTTATAAAAAGAGGGGTGTTAAAAAATCTGAAGCCACAAATACTTTGACACAGAGCTATACAAATCATGTTGTTAGGTACAGTATCTACCAGATTGTTATAAAATAAGACTTTTTGATAAGGCTTTTGTGGTAAATGAGCTCCACCAGGCTGGAGTATCAGGGAAAAGCCATTTCAACATTTTGCAATTCTACTTTCAAGTAAGAGGTAAAGAAAGGGTAAACGGTACAGTCTGCTGCACTGTTACAAGGTCCTTTCCAGGAATTAACCCCTGAACAGGCATGACTGAGGATGAACACAACACTTAACTGTGGCAAGGAGTACTACAAACAGGATTTCCAGAGAAAGCCCAGATCAAAGACCGCGTAAGGCGCATCCTTCTATCAGGAGACTCGTGGACTGCCAGCGCATTGCCTCCTGGGGCCCTGCTTCCGTCTATCACTATCAGAGCTGATGCCATTTCGGAAAGGTCGCAAAATCTCTGACCAACCCAGAAATCACTGCCCTACCACTAACATTTTTTGTTCCATGTAAGCTCTGCCATTGGAAATGAGACGCTTAGACCTAGATGCTGCGAGGATGAGCTCTTGATGCTAACGATACATTCAAGGACAGACATAGAATGCTAGAGGTGTACTGCAAGCTACGTTAACAATCACTCATCTGCTAAGGCTAGTAGCAAGTTGATGGCATCTGAAAAACCCATGAAGTTCAACTTGGTTACAAGTGTCCAGGTTTAGACTGGACTTTACTATCTACTGGGCTTCCCTGGTGGCTCAGACGGTCAAGCGTCTGTCTACAATGTGGGGAGACCTGGGTTTGATCCCTGGGTCGGGAAGATCCCTTGGAGAAGGAAATGGCACCCCACTCCAGTACTTTTGGCCTGGAAAATCCCATGGACTGAGGAGCCTGGTAGGCTACAGTCCACGGGGTTGCAGAGTCGGACACGACCGACTTCACTTCACTTCACTCTTTACTCTCTATAAATTTATGATGCCCTAACCTCGTACCATAAAATAAAGGGAATGTTTATTGTTTATCTTGAATGTGGAGACTCACTCACACACTCCCTCCCTTCCTCTGTTTAGGACACTGAAAAGCCAATCTGGATCCCATCACGAGAACGAGGGAAGGAAAAGCAGCACTTTAGTCCAGCAGCACAGACCTGTGGACAGATCCCGTGAATCATGTAACCCTGCATGCTGAAATGACGTGAGGACAGGGAAAGTCAGATTTTCAACTGAAAAAAAAAAAAAAAAAGACACATGCAGAATCTGTGCTCTTGATCCCTCAACTAAAACTTTCTTTCATTAAAAGAAATGGAAAGGTAACGGAGTGGCTTTCTCTAGGTTTATTAGGGAGATTATTACAAATGTGTGACTGAGATTTACAGGCATGATTTCATGGGTTCAAACAGGAAATGGAGAGTTAACACTGATGCGCAGCCTTCTCAATACACGTAGAGAAGGAACACTTCTACAGATTGCAATGGAGAGAATCTTGTTTCAGACGGCTTGGTTTGGGGCTTTGCCGCAATGTCTCATTATATAATGAAAGCACCAATTTGAGGGTTTCTCACAGTGATTTGAATTTCAGAACATTGCAGAACATGACTTGGTGACTTTGTTCTTCATATAAATAAGGCATAACCGGATATGTGTACTAATGCTGAAAATAACATCCTACCAAAAGCATAAATACAAGTATTTGGGCAGATGTGGAAGTTAAGATTTACTCATTTCTGCTTACAAACAATTATGGAGACCATGATTTCTGTGCATGTAAATCAACACTTCTAATCACTCCTGGGGTGGGAGAGTCCGACTTCTTCCTGCTTTATAGCAACCACTGAACAAGGACTTCCCTCGGCAGCCTCACCAGGGCCTAACCGGAGGGCCTTCGCCGTGTGGCAGACACGTGGTGCGGCTTCCGTGATGCCTTCCTCGGTCGCTCTTGTGCCCCAGCTATCAGTGCCCGTTCCAGACAACACAACTAAAGATTCCAGTTTAATACAGCACTTGGCAGCAAGCAATGATGTGGGCTGTTAAAAATAATATTTAAGTGGCAGAGGCATGCCTTTAAATTATTTGGATCTTCAGAAAAGTATCTGACAAAAAATCTTCCCTATTTAAGAAAAAAAAAAAAGGCAAATATCTGAGGTGTTCTTTGCTTTGTAAGGCAACTGTATATGGTAAGGTTCTTCAAGGTCGATGAAGACACTTGTGTGACATTTCTTATGAATTAAACAAGACATTCAGACCTAACAACAGAATGTAATGGAGAATTAGGCACAGTTTACTCCAAATTGTAACCATGAAGACTTAGAAAATTAAATACAGTGAAGAATTTTAAATTCAAATTACATTTTTAGAGATTGGGGTTGGGGAGCAGGCATGGGGAAAACTATGAGCACCCTGGCAGCTTTGCCCCTAATTTCCATCTCCCCTTCACATAGTGGTATTTTAAAAGGATCTGGTTTTCATGATATAGGTATAGGACTCTCACATGGTTTAAATATACAGTATATAAAACATGTGAACTAAAGCCTTCAGACTGAACCAGCGAGCCTGTATGAGTAATTTACTGCCTCAAAATATACTCGAGGTTTTATTTTAAAAGAAAGTTGACTCTGAGACTTCACACACTTCAGGAAAGGAATCTCAAATGCTCAGAATAGTATCCCATCTCTTTGGTGCTCTGACATCTGACTGTGCAGTGTGTGTGGCTTGTAGCAGAGATCTGAACGAGGACCTGATTGAGACCATCCCTCCTCACTGCACACACCCGGAACTGACTTTAGCCCTCAATGGAGTGAAACACCACCTCCTGCTAAACTGATGCACAGACCTCCACCCAAGTCTCCGTATACGCGCACGTGCTCTGCCCTGAAATGGTTCACTCTGTAGGTTAAACACCATAGTGGACACAGAGCTCTCAGGCACGCCCGAGCCCTGCTCCACGGACGCCCGTGTCACAGGGCGGGGCTCCCGTCAGCAGCAGCACAGGGTCACCAGGACTCGGACACACGGACCGCCATGGGGGCAACGGTGGAGGAGCTTCAGAAGCGAGGAAAGTCAGGCGCCCACCAAGCCCTGGGCAGCTCCCAGCAGACAGCAGGGCCTATCTATCCTGACCGCAACACAGACCCAGAGCCCGACCGGGGAGGGCTGGGCGATTCAGAGCTCCAACCAGGCTTTCAAGGACTGCTCGCCTATGAAACACCTGAGAACACAGTCAGCTGTGCAGTGAAGGGGCAGGTATCACAGTTAATCCCAATTTTCAGGAAAGGGAGAAAAACCATCAGACTCTCCAAACTGTCACCTTGCACACCTGTTCCTCTACCCGACTGCAACGCCACACACAACCCACAGGGCCGGCCTCTTAACGCCGAAAACCAGCCACTCTGAGGCGCTCATGGAGGGCGCGTCTGTTAACGGCAAAGCTCCTTGGGGGTGTGTTCTAATTTGGGGTGTGGTGCGGGAGGTCACATGTAACCATCTTTCAGCAGGAACTGGAACATGACTCCTCATTCTTGGGAGAATCCTTGAACCTTCCAAACGGACCTCAAGAGAGCTGGAATTCCACAAACAGTGCTGCCAACATGTACAGCCTCTTAGAGACACTGAGAAGGAATGAGAACCTCAAGCAATGGCTTCCTGGATCGTCTGACAGGAAAACATTGCCCTTGGCAAGCTCCAAAAAACCCCATAAATGCTGCCCTCTGGAGCTGACGGGAACAGGAAGGAGCGTGAAAGAACCACGTCCGTGATGGTGCAACAGGGATTCCCACTGTGGGACCTACCGTGTCTGTGACGGGGTCTCAAAGTCTGAGAGTGAAACAAAATATCCTTGGGAAGGGCTGTGTTCACTCAGAAAGCTGTTATCAGGCGGCACTTTCTAGCTGCTGCCTGGCCAGCGTGTCCTGCACGGCCCCTGGATGACGTAGCCTAGGATGGGAAAGGCAGCCTGCACTCCGCCCTTCTGGCTTCTGATCACAACACCGGGAACAGCACGCGCCCGTGCACACCGAACCACACGCGAGCTTCCACGCGCGCCAGACGAGACTCCTCGTGATGGTGCAACAGGGATTCCCACTGTGGGACCTACCGTGTCTGTGACGGGGTCTCAAAGTCTGAGAGTGAAACAAAATATCCTTGGGAAGGGCTGTGTTCACTCAGAAAGCTGTTATCAGGCGGCACTTTCTAGCTGCTGCCTGGCCAGCGTGTCCTGCACGGCCCCTGGATGACGTAGCCTAGGATGGGAAAGGCAGCCTGCACTCCGCCCTTCTGGCTTCTGATCACAACACCGGGAACAGCACGCGCCCGTGCACACCGAACCACACGCGAGCTTCCACCCGCGCCAGACGAGACTCCCTTACGTGAACTAAGACCCATGCTGAGCACTGCCTTCAGGAGCCACAGAAACGCAGAGCTGCTGGGGACACGGGCAATCAGAAGAACATGAAGGCCAAAGCCGGGGAGTCTACGGACTGCCGCCGCTCAGAGCAAGCTTCCCCCAGCGGCCCTCCTCTCCCAACAGCCCACCGAGGCTGGGCGCAGGCGCGGCGGCCACGTGCGGTGACGGAGGCGCCCCGCGCGGTCCAGGGCCTGCGCGCGCTCAGCCCGCTTGGCACCTCGGGAGCACTGTTTGAGAAGAGGAAGGGCCAAAGCCGGAAGGACAGCGCGTCTGAGGCCTGGCGGGAGGACGGCCCGTCCACGGAGGCCGGAGCTGCACCCGCGGGCGGCCCTCGGCCAGGGGCCGGAGCCGCAGGAGGAGGACTGAGATCTCCAAGGAGTTAAACCCAGAATCAAGACTGTTCTAATTCCTGCTGTAAACTTCTATTTTAAAAATAAAACAAACAGAAAACAGGAGGGCGGGAAGGCGGCGGGCCCCGGGGCGTCACTGGAGCATCAGCTGCTTGAGGTTGTCGTGCAGGATGGTGTCCTTGACGTCGCGGAACACCAGGCGGATGTTCTCGGTGTTGATGGCGGTGGTGAAGTGGTGGTACAGCGGCTTCTGCTGCTGGTCCCGGCGCTTGCTGCGGAAGCACTCCACCAGGAATTTCTGGACGTCTCTTAAGCAGTGGGGGTCCCCTTCAAACTCTAGGAAATAGTCTTTGATGCTCACAATTTGCACTTTCTCCTCAAGCAAATCTGTCTTGTTCAAGAAGAGAATTATGGAGACGTTGCTGAAAACCCGGTTATTGACGATGGTTTCAAAAATGTTCAGCGACTCGGTCAGGCGGTTGGTCAGGCGGTCCTCCATGAGCACCTGGTCGAACTCGCTGGAGGAGACGAGGAACAGTATGGACGTCACGCTGTCAAAGCACTCGAACCAGCGCTTCCGCTCCGACCGCTGGCCGCCCACGTCGACCATCTTGAAAGGCACGTTCTTGATCTCAAAGTCGTACTCGTGGATGCCTTTGGTGGGCCTTCTGGCGAGCAGGATGTCTTGCTGGGATGGAATGTACTCCTGGAAAAGAGGAAAGTATTTCCTGCTCATGATTCAGGAACAATGAGAAAGTGGAGTGTGCCATTAACTGGTCTGCACACGACTCTGAGCAAACTCCGGGAGACAGCGGAAGGCAGGGGAGCCTGGCAGGCTGCAGGGCATTTGCTGGGTGTCGACGAGGAGCCAGGCCCCGTCGCTAAGCAGCAAGAACTCAGCTCTTCAGAACCAAGGCACATGGTCCCTGCCTTCAGGGAAAGAGAGGGAAAGACAGCCAACCTCACACGCATCAACAACTGTAACACAAGCAGCGGAGCCTCAAAGCAGAGGCGGGACCTGAGTGGTGAGCTCACGGAAGGCGAGCGCAGAAGAACAGGCCAGCTGGAACACACAAAATAGCTCTTAAAAACTGAGTTTATCCACCAAAGCTTCTCTCCGCTTGGCTGGTACTTTTCTTTAAAGCTGACTACAGTCTAACCCAATGGAAGAGTGTCACTGAGGCAGGTCTTCACACACAGTCTCACTGATGTGGACGGAGTGGACAAAAGAGACAAACGCAGGGGCCTACAGAGAGACGGCCCCGAGGACACCCGCGCCTGGGGAGACACGGCCCGAGTGCAGGGGGGACAAGTGCCGCGCGTGTCCCGCGAGAGCAAAAGGAGGTCCTTCTCCACATGGCTGGACACGGGGCTGCTTCCTACCCGCAACAGGGCTCATTCTGCTCTCCTTCCGTTTTATGTTCAGGGTTAAACAGGGAGGGTCAGGACCGGTGCAGCACCAGGGCAGCGGCCCTTAGGGGCCCTCTGAGCAGCGTGACGCCTCCTCCAGGGAGGCCTCTGCCTGAGCCCCGTGTAGAGAGTGGCCAGCACCAGCCTCTGTCGCTCGGGGCCCTGGGGATGCACCGCCAGACAGTCCAGCCGGCGGCTCCCTCGGCAAGGGTGACTTCGCCCGCATGACAGCCTCGACGATCCTGCCTCCTACCCTCCAACCCTGCAGACGGGGTCCTGAACGGGAAAACTGTTTGATGGAAAGTTCTGAACCCAGTGAACACTGTGTTCTGCCTCTGCTTACAGAAAGCAAAGACTGTGCATGGTCTTGCTCGTGTGCCGTCTTCTTCTCAAGCATGAACTTCTTTCTATAAAGAGTTTCATGAAACAGAGGGCAGTGCATTCCTGGTGGAAATGGCAGCGGTCAGGAGAGGAGAGGGAGGGGAAAATGAAGCAGGAACAATCTGAATACAACCAAGAGGAAAAAGGAAATAGCTCAGTACATAATTTCTCCAAATTTCTTCATCCTGGCTACTGCTTTCTAACGACAATAAACATAAACACTGCCTGAAAACTTACTGGTTCTCCGAGTTTATCCAAGTTATCCAGGAAATATTTAACAGATTCACCCTAAAAACAAGAAGAAAATAAATCGTTATTAGCGCTGAGAAATGGAAGACTTTGCTACAACAGTTTATGTTAAACTGTCTGGTTGTACACTTAATCCAAACATACTCTGTTTAGTCACCAACTTCAGACGAAGCAGCTGACCCCACTAAAAACGTATAAAACGTCCGCCTCTGCCAAAGCCTGGGAGTCTCTCAGTCTCTGCATGAGCGTCCCCCGCGACCACCCCCTCAAAGAGGATTCCACACAGGCATTTTCACACAGCTGCAAGTCCCCAGGGAAGACCTGATGAAAGGTGCAAGCTGCTTTCGAGATGAACATACAGCTGCAGTCCCAGCGGGGTGAGTTCTGTTTATGTCCTCCCATCTCACGCTGGTCACCTTCTGAGACAGGAGCAAAGCACGGGTGAGGCGGGGACTGCTGAGGGGACAGGCAAGCCCAGACAGACGCCCCCGAGCCCCAGTGCCTACACTCTCTGGGCCCACATCGCTCCTAGATTTCAGGCAGTCTTGGACACCTCAAGCGTATGGGAACACCTTCCTCAAGGAAATCCTTGAACAGCAGACAGACAGGTGAGTGGGGAGCACCCACGCAGAGAAGGCTGTGGGCTCATTCCCCGCTGGATCCTTGCAGCCCAGCGCTCGTCGGCCGGAAGCTGCTCCCCAGGTCTGGCTCCAGAAGGCAGTGCCCCCCTGATGCAGAAAGTCGCCGGAAGGCCTTGTCTGTAGGGAGTTTCTGCAATCAGGCGACTTCTGGGGCCACATTCTGAGTCATGAGGCCTTAAAGCTGCAGATCTCAAAATTTTAGCCTCTGGAACCCCTTACACATGTAAGATCCTTCAGGACCCCAAAGAGACTTTGTTTAAGTGGATTGTAGCTATAATACCATGTTAGAAAGTAAAATGAGGCAGTTTAACAAATACTTTACTCATCGATTCATTTGAAAATACCAATCATAAACTCATTCACGCGAACTTAGTAAAGACAGTGAGACATTCGACTGCTCCTACACCCGCCCTGTCACCAAACGGGACTTCGGCTGGAGCCAGTTAAGCAGGTCTGGCCTCCTGCAGAATGCCCACTGGAAACAGAGTATCTTAATAGCCTCTGCAATTGTAGATATTTTTGTTTCTACACCAGAATTTGTCAAATGACAGCTTACTAAAAGTCTACTTTGTACTTGGAATGGATCTTTTACCCCCCAACAATTTTGTAGCATCAAGCCCTGGAATATAGCGGGAAATCAAGTGTACAAGACATATTATGGAGAAAATCACATTCACTGCCATCACCACGCTCTCATAAGAAGCCTGATGGCTCAGGAAGCCAACAAGCTCACAGTGGCAAGCAGATGCCAGCTTTTCTAAATTCTGATTTGTAGTTGAAAGCTCAGGTTTTATCAATGTCAACAAACTTATTTTCCTCAAATTGGTGTGCTAATAATTTCATTCATTTTCTTAAAAAAAAAAAAAAAAAAAAAATCAGATGCCTGAGTGTAAGTTGGTTGCCTGTTTCAAGGAAAAATGGAATTCCATGAAAAATACAGTGAATTCGAACACAACACAGCCAGTCACCAAGGCGCTTCCCAGAGACTGTTCTGTGCAAGAGCCTGCTGCGTCCAGAGCTTTTCCCATGGAGATCTGAAACAGTCTATACTGCTCGGTCAAGGACAGTCTTAGGGGAGCCTGGTGCGTGTTTTCCTTGGGGCTTCCCTGGAGGCTCAGACGGAAAGCACCTGCCTGCAATTCAGCAGACTTGGGTTTGATCCCTGGGTCAGGAAGATCCCCTGGAGAAGGAAATGGCAACTCACTCCAGTGCTCTTGCCTGGAGAATTCTGTGGACAGAGGAGCCTGGCAGGCTACAGTCCATGCGGTCGCAGAGTCGGACATGACTGAGCGACATCACTGGTTCACTGGTGCGTGTTTCCAGCTGAGGACACTGAGCAGCGGGTCTGGGGCTTACCCTGGCGGAAGCTCTAGCAGCGGCAGCCATGCTGCTCGGGGCTGTTGGCGCACGTCCCCCCGCGACGGGAGAGGATGCCCCAGGGACACCGCGAAGACTGCAGAACGTGAAGCCTCCTTTTAAAGGCTTCCTGGGGTCCCTGTGGCCCAGCGACCACCCTGGAGAACTGCAATGCGGGAGACCCAGGTTCCATCCCTGAGTCTGGAAGATCCCTCGGAGCAGAAAATGGCCACCCACTCTGGCATTCTTGTTTGGAGAATCCCATGACAGGAGCCTGGCGGGCTACAGTCCACGGGGTCGAAGAAGGTCGGGCATGACTAACACTGAACTGCTAAACTGAGGCGGATGATTACAAAGCGAAGGACCACAAGCTTGGCCCCAGCACTCCCCCGGCAGCAGAGCCGACTGAGCTGCCGCAAGGGACTCTGCAGTCTTGACGTCTCCTACTGGGTGAAACTGCTGAAGTGTCTTACTGCAAAGCACGATGGAGATTACGCAGTATGCGGTATCTATCTGTAATCCAGAAAATTCTTAACTCCGTTAATAAATGTGGACTCGGGGGTTCATGATAAGAACAACTCTGCAGTACACAGGTTTTGGTTTTCGTTATTTAAAATATGGACAAGGTAATTTGGCAGTTCTGAGTGACTATATTCTCTTCTCAAAACAGGAAAATCACTCCCATTTGGTCTCCTCTTGGTATTATTATACAAACACAAAGAAATATTTTAAATTTCACTGAAGCTTCCTGATTTAACTGCATTCCCTAAGGGGGGGGGGGGGGGG
>SJXQ01001173.1:37121-62583 GCA_006408695.1 Aepyceros melampus
GCGGGAAGGGCCACTTCAGACTGTGGAAACCGTCACACCACAGATGCTTCGGGAAGATCCCCTGGAGAAGGGAACGGCAACCCACTCCAGTGTTCTTGTCTGGAGAATCCCATGGACAGAGGAGCCCAGAGGGCTGCCGTCCATGGGGTCACAACAGTCAGAGACGACCGACTAAACGCCCCGACTTCACCAGCACGGGCTCTGCAGGAAACACCTGACGTCTACACTGTCTTACAGAACCAGCGCTGTTAATGAAGGATTGAATCCGCTCTCAGGGATGGGACTGTCACCAGGCCCACGAGCTGGGTCAGCAAGAAAAGCTGAGTATGCTGACCTGCCCTATTACACCAGTCCCATGTCTCAGCAAACGTAAATTTTCAGTGAGATTTTTGAACTAATGGATGAAATCAAATTTTTCTGCAACAAGAACCCACTTTCAACCACTAAAGCAGAACAATGAACGGCTTTTCAAAATCAACTTTGGGCAAGACTTGACTCACTTCCCAATAACTTCAATCCAAACCTAAAGGCAAAATACACTATGTAGGGGCTTCCCAGGTGGCTCAGTGGTAAAGAATCCACCCACCAATGCAGGAGTTGAGGGTTCAATCCCTGGGTGGGGAAGATCCCTTGGAGAAGAAAATGGCAACCCACTCCAGTACTCTTGCCTGGAAAATCCCATGGACAGAGGAGCCCGGCAGGCTACAGCCGACGGGGTCGTGAAGAGTCAGACATGACTGAGCATGCAGGTGCATGCAGAAATCACTGACAATCAGCATTCCTGGAATTACAAGCAAAGTCCAACCATTAGAACGTGTTCTCTGCTGTCAGGTTACAACAGTGGGCCTCCATTTCATGCAAACATGCAGCAGACGGATATTTCTAAAACAAAACATAGTTCTAGCAACATCTTTCAGACCAAAATGCAAGTGTTAAAAAAAAAGATGCGTCCATACTTCAAAATCCACTCAGCTATGGCGACGGCGAAACTGCAACGTAAAGGCCATGCCCAGAGGCGAACACGGAGAGGATCCAATAGAACTCTCCCAGGCCTCTCCTGTTAGGACCACAGGCCCGACCGAACCACCGTCCGAGGGTGGGATGCGCGGCCTCGCTCCAGATCAGCACAAACGGTGCACACCCACCCCAGATTCTGGCGACAGCGGAGGCTTCCCGTAAGCAACGCGCTGTCCCCTTCCAGAAGAATCTAACTCATCAGTAAACCTGCACTAAGAAACACGGTGTGCAACTTACTATTATGGATTTCTTCAATAAAAAGGCTGTGGAAGTTTGAATTCTCTCTTGTTAATACAAATACCTACAAAATGCCCTTGATTTTGTCCTTTGGCATGTGAAGGTTAAAATATCATATACCATTGAGCCTATGACAGGAATTTCTGAAGAGAGTGCTCCTTAAAAACAAAGACTCCCTAGGCCTAGCACAGTTCCACCAGATCAAAATTTTAACAAGTCCCACAAGAAGTGATTCTGAGGAGCCAATCCCAGCATCAGTTCAGGTCTAGACATATTGAATATTTTATTCAAAATTAGATTTCATATTGTCTTTTTTTTAAAAAATTATTTTTATTTATTTATTTGGCTATGCTGGATCTTACATGCAGCCTCTGGGATCTAGTTCCCCAACCAAGGATTGAACCCAGGACCCTGCACTGGGAGCGTAGTCTTAACTACTGGACCACCAGGAAGTCCCTCATATCAATTTTATCTTTTGATATTGATTTGCCAACAAAGGTCAGTCTAGTCAAGGCTATGGTTTTTCCAGTAGTCATGTATGGATGTGAGAGTTGGATTGTGAAGGAGGCTGAGCGCGAAGAATTGATGCATTTGAACTGTGGTGTTGGAGAAGACTCTTGAGAGTCCCTTGGACTGCAAGGAGATCCAACCAGTCCATTCTGAAGAAGATCAGCCCTGGGTATTCTTTGGAAGGAATGATGCTGAAGCTGAAACTCCAGTACTTTGGCTACCTTATGCAAAGAGTTGACTCACTGGAAAAGACTCTGATGCTGGGAGGGATTGGGGGCAGGAGGAGAAGGGGACGACCGAGGATGAGATGGCTGGATGGCATCACTGACTCGATGGACGTGAGTTTGAGTGAACTCCGGGAGTTGGTGATGGACAGGGAGGCCTGGAGTGCTGCGATTCATGGGGACGCAAAGAGTCGGACATGACTGAGCGACTGAACTGAACTGATACCAAACCAGGCAGGGTTCTTAAAAAGCTTTGTGAAAATGCCAAGAATATTAAGAATCATATTACAAATTTATTTAGCTTTATCTTATGACCAAAGTAAATTTCAAGCAACATTTACTTGAGTTGCACTAGGTTTCACAAGAAAAGCATCGGGCCTTCCTTTGACATATCTGAACTGTGACCTCAAGAGTGGAACTAAGCCTTCGAGCGGAGCTTTCTCTTTTTGAAGACTGGCATGGTGACTCAGAGGCGCTTTACTTCCTGTGTTACTGGAGCTCTGGCCGCTTTCCTCTCTGTACCCCTAGAGCCTGTTTCCAAATGTCCCACACAGCCCACAGCCTTCAAAGGTGAGCTCCCAGAGCCTCTCGTGGTTACAAGTCAATGAAACTGGTGCTACAGCTGTAACCAAGTAAGCAGCTTAAAAAGCCCAGACAAGAACAACTATCAGAGCTGCCACATCTATTTTGGCAGCAGGGTCCTAAGGAACCGAAAACCTCAATTTGCTATAAAATTAATTTACTTCTGCAACAGACATCTGAACTTTGCATGACAAGTAAATAAACCAATGCAAACGGTTTAACAGCAGTCTATCTTTTTACCGGGTAAACAGGTAAAAATTACACTTTAGAAAGAAAAGAGCGATAAAATTCAATCAAATGTGAACTGTAAGTACTGCAGCGGATGTTAGCTTGTTACTGAAATGCTTGATCTTGTAAAATGTCTAGAACAAAATGCAGGCTGATTAGGTATGTCTCATAAATGGCAGAAAATTCACTGTGAATAAAGTCAGTTAGAAAAATGTCAGTGCTTCTGAGCTGAAGCATCCCACTGCGACGTGTGGAGGCCCTTCTCGTCACGAGGCTGCCGTTGCTGCTCGGTCACCAAGTCGTGTGTGACTCTGCGACCCCACGGGCCGTGGGCCACCAGGCTCCCCTGTTCATGCCATTTCCCAGGGAAGAAGACTGGAGTGGGCTGCCATTTCCTTCTTCAGGGGATCTTCCTGACCCAGGGATCAAACCTTCGTCTCCTGCTTTGGGAAGTGGACTGTTTACCACTGAGCCTCCAGCGAAGCCCCAGTTATGAGACTAGCACTACTTAATAGTTTTTTAAGAGTAAATATGGTAGTACAAGAAATACTAAGATTCAAAGCAAATCTGTATCATCAGGATAATTATGCAGTGAGAAGTCTTCCTCTGAGATCTAAGCATACACGTGATTCTGAAAACAATGACATAACGCGAGTTAACATCCAGCTTTTCTTTACGTAGCGACGCGGCCACTAGGCAAGCACCGTGACCAGCGCACATGTCCTGAGGAGCAGTGACTGCAAAGCAGAGGCCTGTGTCCCCAGCAGCCAAGCCCGGCGGCACAGGGGCTGACACGCCGGCCACGCATTCCAAGCCCCTCCATCCGCAAGTCTGGAGTATTTCAAAGAGGAAGCAGAATCAAGAGGTGAGAGAAAACGACAAAGCTCTTTCCTCCTTACATGATCCCAGCTGTGAGGTGGCCTGCCAGACGGTGGTGCCCCGGCCTGTCATCGGAAGGTGTTTCTGTACACCTATCAGTTCAGTTCAGTTCAGTCACTCAGTCGTGTCCGACTCTTTGCGACCCCGTGAATCGCAGCACGTCAGGCCTCCCTGTCCATCACCAACTCCCGGAGTTCACTCAGACTCACGTCTATTGAGTCCGTGATGCCATCCAGCCATCTCATCCTCGGTCATCCCCTTCTCCTCCTGCCTCTAATCCCTCCCAGCATTAGGGTCTTTTCCAATGAGTCAACTCTTCGCATAAGGTGCCCAAAGTACTGGAGCTTCAGTTTTAGCATCATTCCTTCCAAAGAAATCCCAGGGTTGATCTCCTTCAGAATGGACTGGTTGGATCTCCTTGCAGTCCAAGGGACTCTCAAGAGTCTTCTCCAACACCACAGNTTAGTTATCTATTTTATACATAGTATCAATAGTGTGTGTGTCAATCCCAATCCCCCAATTCGTCCCACCCACCCCTTCCCCGCTTGGTTTCCAGACGTTTGCTCTCTGTGCCTGTGTCTCTTTTCTGCTTTGCAGATAAGATCATCTATACCATCTTTTCTAGATTCCACATAGATGCGTTAACACACGGTGTTTGTGTGACAGTCTCTAGGTGCATCTGCATCTCTGCAAATGACCCAGTTTTATTCCCCTTTATGGCTGAGTAATATTCCATTGTATATATGTACCATATTTTCTTTATCCACTTCTCTGTTGACAGACACTGAGGTTCCTTCCATGTCCTGGCTACTGTAAATAGTGCTGCAGTGAACATTGGGGTGGATGATCTTATTATAGTCTTCTCTGGGTACATCCCCAGTAATAGGATTACTGGGTCAGGTGATAGTTCTATTTTTAGTTTTTTAAGGAACAGAATGGTGTTTTTAAAGCCTAAGTAAGGGAAGGGGGACAGGGTATGTGATTAGTTCATACACAATTCTCTGATTGGTTGGTGGTAAGATAACAGGGCAGTGTCACAAGGGATATCAATCCACAGTCGCCTGAGCTATGAGCTGTAGACCTCGGGGCTATGTCCTCATGGTCATCAAGCAATTCACATCTTCCATTTGGTGGGGACTTTCATGTCAACAACTCAGGAAATGTACATCAGAAACTATTATCTAGGTAGCTAAGCTCAGTTCAGTTGCTCAGTTATGTCCAACTCTTTGCGACCCCATGAATCGCAGCACTCCAGGGCTCCCTGTCCATCACCAACTCCTGGAGTTCACTCAGACTCACGTCCATTGAGTCCATGATGCCATCCAGCCATATCATCCTCGGTCGTCCCCTTCTCCTCCTGCCCCCAATCCCTCCCAGCATCAGGGTCTTTTCCAGTGAGTCAACTCTTCGCATGAGGTGACCAAAGTATTGGAGTTCCAGCTTCAGCATCAGTCCATCCAATGAACACCCAGGACTGATCTCCTTAAGGATGGACTGGTTAGATCTCCTTGCGGTCCAAGGGACTCTCAAGAGTCTTCTCCAACACCACAGTTCAAAAGCATCAATTCTTCGGCATTCAGCTTTCTTCACAGTCCAACTCTCACATCCATACATGACCACTGAAAAAACCATAGCCTTGACTAGACAGACCTTCGTTGGCAAAGTAATATCTCTGCTTTTTAATGTGCCATCTAGCTTGGTCACAACTTTCCTTCCAAGGAGTAAGCGTCTTTTAATTTCATGGCTACAGTCACCATCTGCAGTAATTTTGGAGCCCAAAATAATAAAGTCTGACACTGTTTCCCGTGTTTCCCCATCTATTTCCCATGAAGTGATGGGACCAGATGCCATGATCTTCATTTTCTGAATGTTGAGCTTTAAGCCAACTTTTTCACCCTCCTCTTTCACTTTCAACAAGAGGCTTTTGAGTTCCTCTTCACTTTCTGGCGTAAGTGTGGTGTCATCTGCATATATGAGGTTATTGATATTTCTCCCGGCAATCTTGATTCCAGCTTGTGCTTCTTCCAGCCCAGTGTTTCTCATGATGTACTCTGCATAGAAGTTAAATAAGCAGGGTGACAATAGACAGCCTTGACGTACTCCTTTTCCTATTTGGAACCAGTCCATTGTTCCGTGTCCAGTTCTAACTGTTGCTTCCTGATCTGCATATAGGTTTCTCAAGAGGGAGGTCAAGTGGTCTGGTATTCCCATCTCTTTCAGAATTTTCCACAGTTTATTGTGGTCCACACAGTCAAAGGCTTTGGCATAGTCAATAAAGCAGAAATAGATGTTTTTCTGAAACTCTCTTGCTTTTTTGATGATCCAGCGGATGTTGGCAATTTGATCTCTGGTTCCTCTGCCTTTTCTAAAACCAGCTTGAACATCTGCAAGTTCACGGGGTACTTCAGAAAGGAACTAAAGCAGAGGATATGAGGTAAGGTTTGGCCCCAGGTTTATGACCCCATAAAGTCCTGCTCAGTTATAAAATGATAGGTACATGAATTACTTAGCATGAAGCTAGGCACATAGTAAGAGACCAATAAATAGTTGGCAGTAAATATAAGTGGCATTCATACGCAATATATGTTGACTGATTGAAACTGGGTGTGAAAAATTCCAGTTTTCAATTAAATTCTGGGAGCAGAGCGGTAAAANATAAGACAAATGAGGCACAGAGAAGTGAAGTAACTTGTCCAAGGTCATCGAGCTGGGAAGTACTGAAATCACAATCCAAAGCCACGTTTGTCCAGTCTCAGCTCTTAAAATGTGTAGTAGCTCTTTTCCCTGGTCCTTTGGTTCTCACTCAGCTTTTACCCAGAGTTGCTTACTTGAAAACACCCATGTGTCATTTTCAGTATTTCTTTCCACTTTTCAGTAACAAGAGGCAGGAATGATAAAAGCAGACCTAGCCAGATCCCAGGGGAGGAGGAATTTTAGCTGCTCTTTGCTGTCTTGCTTCTCCTTTATGTCTTTCATGCAAAAAGATTTCTGAATATGGATAGAATTCTCTTCTAACTCTATGTATAATATGTCTCAAACATGTTGAACAAAGATGTCCATGAGAGTTGCAAGAAAAGATACATATTGCCCTGTCAAGTAAGATCAGACGACAATAGGTTTCAAGTTTTCAAACAGTGTGTATTGCAGACCTTCTCAGATACTTTAATAACCCCCAAGGAGGAGGAGTCAGGGAAGGTTCTAGTATGTAACATTTCTAATTATTTAACCACAGAAACCTTTTATTGCAAGGACCATATACCAGGACTACTGTAGGAGAGGTGGGATCACAACTTAGAGATTTGCCTTAAATGCACTGAAGGTGTTTCAGGTGTATCATAGCCATCACAGGGAGAAACATTTTCATATATACATATATCCTTCCCCTTTATCATTACCAAATTATAATTCACAGGGTCTGGGCATGCATACTTTTTAAATGTTCTCCCAAATGATAATATGAACCTACAACCACTTCCTTAAAAATCTATATAAGAAAAGGAAGGTGCTACTTCCAAAAACATTTCATTATAATAATGAAAATAAAGCCATCACCTATAGACGTCATTGGAAAAGACTCTGATGCTGAGAAGGATTGGGGGCAGGAGGAGAAGGGGATGACAGAGGATGAGATGGCTGGATGGCATCACTGACTCGATGGACGTGAGTCTGAGTGAACTCTGGGAGTTGGTGATGGACAGGGAGGCCTGGCATGCTGCGATTCATGGGGTCGCAAAGAGTCGGACACGAGATGTCTTACATGTGCTAGCATTTTTGTGCCCATTTTCTTTTGTCCTCATGATCACCCTGTGAGGTAGCCATTTCTCCATCTGATGATGAAAATCTGGGAGTACAGAAAAGGCAAATTGCACCACTTGTCTCAGAGAAGACTTTGAACCTGCAAATGTAGTTTGTTTGGAAATTTAATTAATTAAAATTTTCTGTTAGCTTATTGTTCCTATTGGCTATGAGACTTTTATCTTTTCAAAAGGGAGTGTTTATTAATTGCAAAGATTTCTAGAAACTCCCAACTCTACATCGTATACTGACACCCATTTTCACCACTGAGTTCGGTTAATTCAAAGTCAGTAAGACAAGCTCTGTCCCAGCTGCCCTAGATCAGCATTTCTCAAGGTGGAGTCTGCCAAACCCTATCTCAAGAGATAGTTCTTAAAAAACAAGGTCCATGGTCAAATCTGATTGGGTGGCCCATGTCCTATCAATCCCTCTTAGAGGTTCCATTGTCCAGAATATGTTAAGATCTCAGAGAAGACCTGGAGGGAGGAGGTCAATTAATCTTTCTTTAACTCTGAGCTTTCCAAACTAATTTAACCTCAGAACACAATATTTGGGGCACAATAATTTTTCTCCTTCCTATGGAAGCCTGAGGAAAATATTAATCTACATTGTGAGGAACCACATGATCACGTCAGCTGAAGAGTGACACAGAGGCCAGTCATCGTCACGGCTTAGGCAGCTCATCCTTGCCTTTCCTGTCTATGTTCAGAGAAATTATAAACATGAAAGAGCTTCTCTAAAGGATCTTCCTTCTGTGACACAACACGTCATCCTCAAGGCTGCCAGAGACTTAGTTTCAAAATCCTTTTCTCAGAATGCAACTTGGACCAACCAAGTCAGGGTAGATAGAACATTTACCAAAGCCAAGGAATCAGAAATGAATTCTTCCAATTAGTGTTTCGAGCAATTTCCTAGTTATCTTTTATCCAAACCACTGAAGACCAAAGTCCTACTGAAGTGTCTGTGAGATCATTTCCCAGTGACACAGAACTTACGAAACCCAGTAGACAGGAACCAGCCTCTTCAGCACCGCCTGAAAGCCTGCCAGATGCAAAATTTCAGGCCTCACCCCAAACTGAACCAGAATGAAGTTTAAGAATTTCTAGTGAGTCATGTGGCCCTTAAAGTCAAAAGCAGTGGCCCAGGGCATCACTGATTAATGTAATTAATAATTATGCTTATCTTTTTCATCGCCCATGTAAAGATTCACGACTGAGTGACTTTCACTTCACTTTCATCTTTGTTATGCCTAAAATAGTGGCTGCTGTGTCCATGCTCTAGCCGTGTCTGACTCTTTGCAATCGCATGAACTGTAACCCACCAGGTTCCCCTGTCCATGGGATTTCCCAGGCAAGAATACTGGAGTGGGTTGCCATTTCCTTCTCTAGGGGATCTTTCTGATCCAGGGATGTGATCAAACCCACATCTCTTGTGTCTCCAGCACTGCAGGAAGATTCTCTACCACTGGGCCACCTGGGAAGCCCAAAAGAGTAGCAATAATTCCTTAATCTCAACTTTTAAGTCAGTGTTCAGTATTTTCGGTTTGCTTGAACAAGGATCAAAATAAGGTCAAATACTAAGATCGCTTTCTTAAATCTCTTTTACTTTATAGTTTCTCTACTCAGTTTTCTCTTTTTTTCCCTCTTGCATATTTAGTTTTTACTATTGAATAAACCAAAATGTTTGCCCTGTAAAATTTCCCATAGTCTGGATTTTGCTGATCTCCTTGTGATTCCATTTAATATTTTTCTGTCCACTATATTTCTATAAACTGGTGATTGAATTTAGTGCCTAAATCAGACTCAGTTTAGACTTGTGTTTGTGTGTGTGTTTATGTCAACATTACATTATAGGGAAAAAATGTGCTACCATCTTGGGGCACAAAATGTCTAATTGTCTTTTTTCAATGTAAGTAGTCATTGATGATTATTGTCTATATCCATGAATTCAATGGGATTTGTAAAATGGTATACCCTAAGTCATGTATAAAAAGGAATTTCCCCTCATGAAGTATTCAGTTACTCCTATGGCTGATTCATGTCAATGTATGGCAAAACCACCACAATATTGTAAAGTAGTTAGCCTCCAATTAAAATTAATTAATTAATTTTAAAAATATTTGGTTACTATGCGGTTGTTGCTGTTGTTCAGTCATGTCCAACTCTTTGCAACCCCATGGACTAGAGCATGCCAGGCTCCTCTGTCCTTCACTGTTACTAAGCGTTTACTCAAATTCATGTCCATTGAGTAACTGATGCTATCTAACCATCTCATCTTCTGTCACCCCCTTCTCTTCCTGTCCTCAACCTTTCCCAGCATCAGGGTCTTTTCCAGTGAGTCAGTGCTTCGCCTCAGGTTGTTGTTCAGTTGCTCAGTCCTGTCCAACTCTTTGCAACCCCATGGACTGCAGCATGCCAGGCTTCCCTGTCCTTCACCATCTCCTGAGCCTGCTCAAATTTGTGTCCATTGAGTCAGTGATGCATTCCAACCATCTCATCTTCTGTCATCCCCTTTTCCTGCTTTCAATGTTTCCCAACATCAGGGTCTTTTCTAATGAGTTGGCCCTTCACATCAGGTGGCCAAAGTATTGGAGCTTCAGCTTCAACATCAGTCCTTCCAATGCATAATCAGGGTTGATTTCCTTTAGGATGGACTGGTTTGAACTCCTAGCTGTCCTCAAGAGTCTCCCCCAGCACCACAGTTAGAAAGCATCAGCTCTTCATTTCTCAGTCTTCTTTATGATCTAACTCTCCCATCTGTACCTGACTACTGAAAAAACCATAGCTTTGACTATACAGACCTTTGTCAGCAAAGTGATGTCTCTGCTTTTTAATACACTGTCTAGGTTTGTCATAGCTTTTCTTCTAAGGAGTGTCTTTTAATTTCATGGCTGCAGTCACCATCTGCAGTGATTTTGGAGTCCAAGAAAATAAAATCGCCACTGTTTCCACTTTTTAAAAGCAAGATAAGTGTTTGATCGTTTCCTTTTATTTACCAGTTTTAAAATAATGAGGTGATTCCTAAACATTCTGCAAAGTTGACCAATGAGATTTTCTTTTCTAGTATCAATTTGAACTCTTGGATCTATGCATATTTGATGTATATCAAATCAGAGCAGTTATTATATTATCTTGATTGATTATCCCACCTTTAGCCAGTGGGAACTTCTTCAAATTAGCTTCCAAGTTCTTTAGCCATGACCTCAGTAGTCCTAGATTGATCTGGTCCTTTTTGATAGAAAATGGCATTTAGAAATCATGATAAGTACATGCTAGAGGTACTTTTTGCTATTGGATTGATCATTGTTTCTATGCCATTTAAGTAAACAGAACTAGGATTTTTTTTTTTTAGAGTCTGTCATACAGAGTGAAGCAAGTCAGAGAAAAACAAATACAATATATTAATGAATATATATATATATATATGAAATCTAGAAAAATGGTACAGATGAACCTTTTTTCAGGGCAGGAATTGAGATGCAGGCATAGAAACATATGGACATGGAGGGAAGGAGAGGGTGGGACAAATTGGGAGATAAGAATTGACATACATGCACTGCCATGTGTAAAATAAATAGCCAGTGGGAAGTTGCTGTGTATCACAGGGAGCTCAGCTCAGTGCTCTGTGATGACCCAGAGGGAAGGGCTGGAAGGGTGAAAAAGATCCAAAAGGGGGGATATATGTATGTATATATCTAATTCACTTCATTGCACAGCAGAAACTAATGCAACATTATAAAGCAGTTATACTTAAAGATTAAATACATCAGAAATTATGCTGATACATCAAATTCAGAACTAGAGAGTTTTGTTCAGCCTCATCAATATTAAACATATAAATCCTTCTGCCACATGAAGCAAAGTCCTTAACCACTGTACTACACAGCTCCCTTTTGATAGTTGACAGTCAATATTGGATTAGAAGTGGAATTGGCAACATTTTCAAGATGAAGAAACAATTCAGAGAGATTGAATCTTATCAAACAACCCAGCTAATATAGTGTGGAGACAGAAGTGAAGCTCAATTCTGATGTACCTGATTATTTTTCCCATGGCTAAAGTAAATTTTAAATTCCTTTATGTGTATTTTCCATTTCTCAAGTGATTATAATTTTTATATATATGAAAATATTGAAGTGTTATAAGTTTTAGTTATAATTATTTATAATAATACTTAATTTGACTATGATAGACACAACCCTACAAAAGAACTGTTACTTTCATTTTTACAGCCCTCAGACTTCCTTTTGGTGACCCTCTCCTCCATAGTCCTGCTAGGACATGAGTTTTTAAACACACACACACACACACCACAGACATAGGATCCCCCCTTACAATGTTAAAAGCACTATTTGCACATTTCTATTAACAATTCTTTTTCCATTTTTATCTCTGTAGGGCCTCATGAGGAAGCTTTGCTAGGTTGTGTGTGAAAGATATAACCTCATTTAGGTGTTTCCTGGTGGCTCAGATGGTAAAGAATCCACCTGCAATATGGGAGACCTGGGTTCAATCCCTGGGTCAGGAAGATCCTCTGGAGAAGGGAATGGAAACTCACTCCAGTACTCTTGCCTGGAGAATCCCATGGACAGAGGGAGTCTGGCAGGCTACAGTCCATGGTGTCACAAAGAGTTGGACACGACTGAAACTCTCTTTCAAGGGTTAATAGATGAAAGCGTAAAGGTTTTCTCCCTCCCACTCTCTCCATACCCTATGATAACATATTTATATTGTAATAGTGGCCTTCTCTGCCTTATCCATGGTATGGATAATTGTGGGTATTTTAGGCCAATGTGAGAAGTATTTAGTTTCTCAAAAAAAAGATATCATAATCTAGTATATGGATTAGTCAAGACTCCTGGTTACATGTGAGAGAACTCCAATTTGAAGTAGCCTGGACAAAAAGGGATCTTGTTGGAAGGATATGGGATGAGATGCACCTTAGACTCAGGTGGAACTGGAAATTTCGATTCATCTCTACACCCCCATCTCTTTTGTTTGCATTTCTCTCTGCATTTGGTTTCAATCTCTCAAACCAGTTTCCTTCATGTGGAAGAAAAACTGGTACCAATAGACCTACCTTTATGGCCCACCCCCCAGAAGGGACTAGGGACCTTCCCTGTTGTCCAGTTTGAAAAGCATGCCAGAGAGAAGGAGTGATCAGTCTGGCTGGAATCATGTGTGCACAACCCTCGACCAATTCACTCTGGCCAGTGGCGAAGGATTCTGTCCTTGGCATTGTCTAATTCACCTTCATGGGTGAAACTGCCCTGTGAGGCAGGAGAGTACTGAGCAGCGCAGCAATAAATAGTCATTGCATCTATTCTGCATCAGGGCTAAATAAGCCTAACTTAGGTCCAACCAAGGTCATCTATGCTGAAGGAGAGGGGCCCCGTGTCCTCTCTCCTAAATGTCCCAGGGGCATTCTCTCTTCCCCAAAAACCCTTTCCTTTCTGCCCTTTCTCTGCCAAGCAGCTTTCTCTGTCCAGGCAGTATCCAGGACAAATCCCTCCTTTCTTTGTGCTCCCACAGACTTCAGTCTTCTCACTCTCCACCGCTGCACATACTTCTTTGTGCTCCATTTAATAAATTCATTTACTCAGTCAACACATGATACATTATGGTCATACCATCTGTGAATAACTGAATATGGACTTTCTCAAACTGGAATTCATACTCTCTTCTTTGTGACCTCTTTTGCCCAAAACATGAGGTATAGAATTTTACATCTCATGTCATTTTCTCGCATCTCAGTTATCCACAGCGAGAAAAATGTGTACAGAAGAGTTTCTTTGCAACATTCCCTTCAGGCCCCACTGCCCATCTGGCGGCAGCTGCCCGTGTTTCCAGCATCGTGCATTCATGCTTTTGTTCACCAAATATTGACTGGATGCCCTCTGTGTCCCAGTGCTGTTGTGTACTCTGGGGGTCCAGGTGTAAATAAGAGAGATACGGGCCTAAGGGGAAATCAGACAGAGAGTTGTTAACAATTCCACAAACAATTATTCCTTTTAGGAATAACAGAAGAAATCATCAATTTTTCAGGACTTGCTTCACACGCCAAACCCATGCCTTTTTGGTTGGAAAATGTCATGGGAAGTTTTCAAGAATAAATTTAATCTTAACCCTGAATAAAAACCAGAGAATTTATTCACTTTAAAAAAGGGAACATAGACCGTAAAGAACTCTTAAGAGTCCTTTTCCCACAGCCCTCCAGCCTGTTCTGTGTGGGAATCAGTGGGGCGGGCAGGGAGCCCCGGGTGCGTGTACGTGCAGAGCATATCTTCATCCAGAGTTAGAGACAAAAGTATCTGCCAGTCACTCTGTTGCAGGTTATCTTGAAAAGAACTCTGACCAGGAAGTGGGAAGGTTATCAAGCACTGGTAAATGTCATTAGTTTTCAGATAGAATTCTCAGCAATCACAGGGTTAATTTGCATGCCAGGGGGTAAATCTTTATCACCTGACTCAGCAGCTGGGGCATAAAAGACATTTAATTCTACCATTTATCCAAGCTAGTTTGCTTTAAAAAAAAAAAATTTAACCACCTTAAGTAGTACCCTTCTAAGATTGCAGTGTATCTCTTGTGTAGCTGCCCAGGTTGATGTGGTTTGTGTAGCCCATAACTCCCAGCCCTTGCAGAGTCCCTGTGAGCCCATGAGTCCTCGCAGAGAACACAAATGAATTACTGATGCTGCTTTGTCCTCCCTCCCAGTGTGGAGTGGGAGTGGTTCTTCTAGTTGTCTAACCTGAGGGTTGTGTAAAAACACACTCTGAGAGCATCACAGAAGTTTGATGATCCCTAGTTCAACTCTTCTTTTTCACATACATCTCTGGCTTATGATAAAAGCTCAATATATAAATGCATTCTGTGTTGGAGGAAAGAAATTAGCTGTTTCTCTTTCTTCACTTAACAGAGTCTTTATTTTTTAATGCACTTAGTTCTTTATTTTTGTTTTTAATTTTCTTTTTCTTTGAGTTTTATTGAGATATAGTTGACATACAGCACTTTTTTCAGTTTAATGTGAGAGTGTAATGATTTGACTGACACACAAAATGGAATGATTACCACAATAAGTTTAGTGATCATCCATCATCTCATATAGATACAAAATTTTAAAAAATATATGTTTTTCCTTATGATGAGGACTCTTACACCTTACTGTCTTAACAACTTTCATATATAACATACAGCAATGGTAATTCATGTCAGCAATGTTAATCATATTGTACATTCCATGCTTATTACTTCTTTATCTTATAACTGGATATTTGTACCTTTTATTGCCTTCATTCAATTGTCCCACCTCCGACCTCTGGTAACTATAAGTCTGATTTCTTTTTCTATGAGTTTGTTTGATTAGTAAGCTGGTATTAAAATAGAATTGACCAATAACACTATGTTAGTTCTGGTGTAAAACATAGTGATTTGATATTTCTGTACATTACAAAATGATCACCACATCATCTGACATCATACAAAGATATTACATTATTAATGATTCTACTCCCTAAACTGTATGTTTCATCCCAATAGCTCATATATTTTGTAACTGGAAGTTTGCTTTTGTTTCTTTTTCCTGAGGAACCAGATCCAAAATAGTACTGCTAAGACTGATGCTAAAGAATATCCTGGCTGTGTTTTCTTCTAGGAGCTTTATGACTCAATCTTAAGAGAGTGTGTGTTTCTAGGAGTTTATCCATTTCTTCTGTCTTGTCTCTTTTATTGGCATATAATTCTTCATAGTAATCTCTTCTGGTCTTACATTTAAGTTTTTAATTCATTTTGAATTTATTTTTGTATGTAATGTGATAAAATAGTATAGTTTATTTCACATGCAGCTGTCTCATTTTCCCAGCACCATTTCTTAAAGAGACTGTCTTTCCCCATTATATATTCTTGCTTCCTTTGTCATAGATTAATTGACCATATAAACATGAGTTTATTTCTGGTCTCTCTATTCTGTTCCATGGATCTATGTGTCTGTTTTTATGCCAGTGGCATACTGTTTTGATGACTGTAGCTCTGTAGTATAGTTTTAAATCAGAAGTACGATACTTCTAGTTTTCTTCTTCCTTCTCAACATTATTTTTGCTATTCTGTGTCATTTGTGCTTCCAATCAAATTTTAGAATTGTTTGTTCTAGTCCTATAAAATTTAACACTGGTGTTTTAATAGGAATTACACTGAATCTATAAATTACACTGGGTAGTTTGGTCATTTTAACAATATTATTTCTTCCAATCCATGAGAATTGTATATTTTCAATTTGTTTGTGTCATCTGCAATTTCTTTTATCAGTGTCTTATAGTTTCCCAAATACAGGTCTTTACTCTCCTTAAATTTATTCCTAGGTATGATTCTTTTTGGTGCAGTTGTTAAATGAAATTGTTTTCTTAATTATTTCTCTTTCTGATAATTCATTGTTAGTGTATAGAAATACAACAGGTTTCTATGTATTAATTTGTATCCTGCAACTTCATGAAATTCAGTGATGGGTTCTAGTAATTTTTCTGGTGACATCTTTAGGATTTTCTGTGAACAGTATTATGTCATCTGCACCTTTTACTTCTTCCTTCCCTATTTCAATGCCCTTAACTCCTTTCTCATATCTTGTTGCTATAGCTGCTGCTGCTGCTAAGTCGCGTCAGTCGTGTCCAACTCTATAGCTAGGACTTCCAATAAAAGTGGTAATGGTGGGCATTCTTGTCTAGTTCCTGATCTTAGAGGAAATGATTTCAGCTTTTCACTGTTGAGTATGATGTTGGCTGCAGGTTTGTCTTACATGGCCTTTATTATGTTTAGATGTATTCCCTGTATGCCCACTTTGTTGAGAGTTTTTACTATAAAAGAATGTTGAATTTTGTCAAAAGATTTTTCTGCGTCTATTGAGATGGTCGTATGATTTTTTCTTCTTCAGTTTGTTAGTGGTATGTCACATTGATTTCAAGATATTGAATGATTCCTGCATCCCTGGAATAAACCCCACTTGATCATAGTATATGATCTTTTTAATATATTGTTAGACTTGGTTTGCTAATATTTTGTTGAGGATTTTTCCATTTATATTATCATTGATATTGGGCTGTAATATTTTTGTGGTGTCTTTGGTTTGGAATCAGGGTGATGCTGGCTTCATAAAATGAATTTGAAAGCATTTATTTTCAATTTTTAGGAATAGTTGAGAAGTGTAGAAGTTAATTCTTCTTTAAATGTCTAGTAGAATTTACCTGTGAAGGCATCTGGCCCTGGACTTTGGCTTATAAGTAGATTTTTGGCTACTGACTCAATTTCATTTGTGTTATTGGTTGGTTTATGTTTTGTATTTCTTTCTGATTCAGTCTTGAGAGATTGTATGTTTCTAGGAGTTTCCATGGGGTCACAAAGAGTCGGACACGACTGAGTGACTTTACTTACTTACTTACTTAGGAGTTTATCCATTTCCCATGTCTTATCCATTTTATTAGTATATAATTGTTCATAGTAATCTCTTCTGATCCTTTGTATTTCTTTGGTGTCAGCTATAGCTTCTTTCATTTCTGATTTATTTTATTTGAGTTTTCTCTCTTTTTCTTGATGCGTCTGGCTAAAGGTTTTCAAAGAACTAGTTCTTAATCTCATCGATATTTCTTTCTTTTTTTTTTTTAGTCTCTCATTTATTTTCACTCTGATATTTATTTCTTTTCTTCTACTCACTTTTAACTTTGTTCTTCTTTTACTTGTTACTTTAAGTATAAGGTTATGTTGGTTTTTTTAAGAATTTTCTTGTTTCCTGAATTAAGCTTGTATCTCTATAGCTTTACTCTTAAAATTGCTTTTGAACACAATGATTCAAAATCTGTATAAACCTGTACGCGAGACAGCAAAAGAGACACAGATGTATAGAACAGCCTTTTGGACTCTGTGGGAGAGGGAGAGGGTGGGATGATTTGAGAGAGTGGCAGTGTAACATGTATGATATCATAAGTGAAACGAATCGCCAGTCTAGGTCCGATGCAGGATGCAGGATGCTTGTAACTGATGCACGGGGATAATCCAGAGAGATGATGTGGGGCAGGAGGGGGGAGTTGGGGGTTGGGATTGGGAGTTCATTACACTCGTGGCTGATTCATGTCAATGTATAGCAGATGAATACAGTATTGTAAAGCAAAACAAACTAAAAAATAAAAATTAATTTTAAAAAATCTATAGAATAAAACAAAAGCCGTTTTAAAAGCAGTGTCCTCTGCCATGAGAGGCCAGGGCCCAGGTCCCAGCTCTAAGAGGCTAAAAGGAGGACTCCAAACTGGCAATTGCTAACACCAGCCTCGTCATGGTAGAATGAGCTTCTGAAAATGACTGCCACCAGCCTCTCCCAGAGGGAGTCTCAGCTGCCTCCTGCTGCTCTGGAAGGGTCTCTAAGGTTAGTAAGTTGGTCTGATCCAGGTTCCTTTCAAATGACAGCCTTTGTTCTGGGTCTCGGAGTGTGTGAGACTTGCATATGCCTTTTAAGAATGAAGTCTTTGTTTCCTTCAGCTCTCCCATACACAAGCCCACTAGCCTTCAAAACCAGATATTCTGGGGGCTTGTCTTCCTGGTGCAGAACTCCTGGGCTGGGGAGCCTGATGTGGGGCTCAGACCCTTACTCCCTGGGGAGAACCTCTGCAATTGTGACTCTCCCATTTGTGAGTTTCTTACCTGTAGGTGTGGATCCTGACTATTACTACATCTCTACATCTCTGTACCTCCTACTCAACAGCTTGTGGTTCCTTCATTATATCCTTTGTTTTGAAAAATCTCTTCTTCTAGTCTTCAGATCAGTCTCATTCATAGTTTCTCTGTAAAGAGTTATAATTTGATATGCCTATGGGATGAGGTGAGCTCAAGGTCTTCCTACTCTGCCATCTTGCTAGAAGAATCTTTCTTGAATATTTCCTAATGGCCCTTGAGGGGTTTCAAAGTGGTCTAAGACATACTTCCTGTCCTTTAAGAGCTTAGGACTATGGGTCTCTATTTTTCTTTAACATAAAGACCCTCAGGGACAATCAAAAAAAATTTATTAAAAAAATATTTTTGATAATCCTTATGCCCCTGTCCCTTTTCTCTGAAAGTAGTTGTCTTTTCAGCATCTATTATTAAGAAAATAAATTAAAATGAAAATCTACTATGAATTTGGTGACCTTTAAAAATAAATTTGTATTTATTGACCTCAGGAACTCCTACAGAAAATTGAAAACCACGTATGTGTGAGAGTTATTTTTACTCTGTCCACAGACAGCATTTTGGTACACAGGAGGATTTATAGACAAGTTGCTATGTTTCATCTACCAATTGGCTTATAGAAATAACTTGGTATTTCACAATTAAAAGTATAAAATACTTCAAGTTCTAAATGGGGGTATGGATATTGCAAATTGTCTAGAATCAAAGAAAGGAAAAATTGCTGTGATCTGTGGTAGATAGATGGGTCCTTAAGAGGTAAAACCCTTGAGCTTGGCAATGAAGGTTCAAGAGAATTGTAAATATGGAAAACTTGCATGAAAAAGGCCCAGAGGGTCTGTTGTTTAAGAAGACAGCATTAAATGCTTACATCAAGCAAAGAACAAGCACACGCTTTAGAATGAGACAAAACTGGATGTTCATGAGCTATGTGACCTGAAGCAAGCTACTTAGCATTACCAACACTCAGTTTTCTCTCCTAGAAAATGAGACTAACCTGTCCAGAACACTTTACAGGAGAGTTGGAAAGATCAAATAAGATTAAGCAAATGAGGGACAGCATTTTGTGAAGTGTGATTTTACCAAGTAAGTAAACATCGTTATTTTTTAAAGGCCCAGAGATACCCAATAGATTGAGCAGACCCCTGTGTTGACTAGAATTCTTAGTTTTCAAGGAACAGAAATGACTCTGGCTCACTTAAGCAAAATAGGATTATTACAAAAATGTGCTGGGAGGTGAAATTGAAGGAGTGAAATTTTTACACGGTGTGATTCATAGAATCTATGGAAATATGAAGTTCAGTTCAGTCGCTCAGTCGTGTCCAACTCTTTGCGACCCCATGAACCGCAGCACGCAAGGCCTCCCTATCCATCACCAACTCCCAGAGTCCACCCAAACCCATGTCCATTAAGTCGGTGATGCCATCCAACCATCTCACCTCTGTCGTCCCCTTCTCCTCCTGCCCTCAATCTTTCCCAGCATCAGGGTCTTTTCAAATGAGTCAGCTCTTTGCATCAGGTGGCCAAAGTACTGGAGTTTCAGCTTCATATGAAGACCCAGGCACAAAAACAAGAACTAGTACGGCAGGAGAATACTAGTAGCAGCAATTACTTAATAGTTTCCTTTGTTTTTCCTTCCTTGAGTTATTCTACTCAAGTCAAAGTCCCACAGTGAGATAGGCTAGTGGGCAAGGCATCTTGATTTATAGTCCCATGAAGATTATGAGCCAGGGAGAAAGGTAATTTTCCAAAAGGAAGTTAAAGGATTGTTAAAAAAAAAAAAAAAAAGGAGAACAGGACAGAGAGTGAGTGAACAGAAAACAAATTTCAAAAGATCATTCATATATTTAGATAATCATATTTATTGATCAACATGAAGAATACTGAAACAATAAGCCTAAGAAAGTAAAAGTTGAGGCTAATTCAAGGGGAATAGCCTCTTCTAGATATAGGAATATATCTCAACCTCTTTTTTCACCTTGACTTTCCCGGTGGCCCCAGGAGGCTTATTGTGTATAAGGCATAGGTCAATGAGACTACCTTAATCCCAGAGTCATTACACTCTTAACTCTTGGCTCACTTTCCTTTGCTTTCACAGATACCACAATTGACACATCAGACTAACCTGGGAACTTTGAGCTGTTTTATGGCTGCAATAATTGAGTTGTGTCAATAACCTCTTCTTTCTCTCTGATTCTCTCTCTCTTCTTCCATGGCTCATACATCATGAATATTCAATAAATGCTTGAATATGCGGATGGATGGGAGTAGTCTCCTAGCCTGTTGGGATCTAGGCCCATGTTGGGATCTAGGACCTTGACTCCTTTTTCTTTTTTATTAATTGAGCTAAAGAATTAGATTTTCTTTTCTTAGTTGAGCCACATTTCCTTGCAAGAGCAATCTTATTCCCATGAATCAAAGTTAACATTTGTACCTGGAGCTTTTACAGGTCTTGACAGAATTTTCATTGTTATCTCCTCATCCATCACCTTTCAGTATTTAATGTCCTAATATTCATCTCTCCAGCTAACCTTACCTTTACAAATCTTTATGTTGTTGTTATTCAGTTGCTAAGTCATTTCCAACTCTTTGTGACCCAATGGACTACAGCACACCAGGCTTCCCTGTCCTTCACTGTCTCCTGGAGTTTGCTTAGATTCATGTCCATTGAGTCAGTAATGCTATCTAATTATCTCATCCTCTGCCATCTTCTTCTTTTTTTGCCTTCAATCTTTCCAAGCATCAGGGTCTTTTCCAGTGAGGCAGCTCTTCACATCAGATGGCCTTCCAATGAATATTCACAGATTTCCTTCAACCCTGAATATTCATTGGAAGGATGAATCCTGAAGCTGAAGCTCCAAATCTTTATAGTATGCCTGTTAACACAAGGTGTCATGGGAGGTGCTCTAGAGGAAGCTGACAGTTTACTTAAGAAAGCAGAGACCTAGATACACCAGTATTAAACACAGGCATGAAAGTTTATGTGGAAACATGTTTAAAAGAACAGTTCTTATTGACTGAGGTGAAACTGTGGGGATTTGGATAGGTTTCATAGAAGAGGTGGCAAATTTAAAAATCTCAAATGTTAAAAATATGTGTATAAAATTAATAATTCTCAAAGAATGTTCTGTATCTAGGCAATTTTGTGTCTTAACTGCTGCTGTTTGAAAGTACCCTACTTTAAATTTCAAATATCCTTGGAAGAAGTAACACACTGCATTGCTTATTAGTTGTAGTAATTTTCATATATTTTCTCTGTGTGTGTGTGTATGCTTATTTATTCCATCTATTCTTTGCAACCCCATGGACTGTAGCCCACCAGGCTCCTTTGTCCATGGGGATTCTCTAGGCAAGAATACTGGAGTGGATTGCCATGCCCTCCTCTAGGGGTTCTTCCAAACTGAGGGATCAAACCCAGGTCTCCCACATTACAGGCAGATTCTTTACCATCTGAGCCACCAGGGAAGCCCATGAAAACTGAATGGGTAGCCTATCCCTTTTCTAGGGTACCCATCCAGGAATGAACCGGAGTCTCCTGAATTACAGGCGGATTCTTTACTAGCTGAGCTACTAGGGAAATCCCGTAAATTTTCTACAATATATAAAAAATAAATTCTTTTTTTTCCCTAATTAATCTCCTTTTTAACCATAGGATAGTACACATATTTCAAGTGACCCAGCCATGCTTATACAGTAGCTTTTATAGTATAGAATGATATATACAGATTTCTCTTATTACAAGTCATTATGACCTAGACCCCCACCATGCTTATATAGTAGTTTCTATAGTATAGTGTGATATATACGGATTTCTCTTATTACAAGTCATTATGACCTCCAGACATAAAGCCTAATATTTTTTTCCAATAGATGAGAAAGAAAATAGAAAAATTCAGATCATATCCTTTCTTAATGGACAGATAAGATAGAGAATCCTTGCAACTTCTTCTCATGTTAACTTGGAACTTCTTTGAGAACAATGTTTAGTTCTTTCCCCACTCCCCAAGGGACATTTGGAAATGTCTGTAAACATTTTTGGCTGTCACAACTGAGGGGGAGAAAGGGAGGAGTGCTACTGGCATCAAGCTGGTAAAAGCCAGGGACGCTGCTAAACATCAAAGAATCATCTGGCCCGAAATGTCAAGAGTGACAAGGTTGAGCTACCCTGGTCTTAGAAACACCTTGACCTGCCAACGAACCAGGTATCTGTGTAGAAACTAGAAAAAACAATGAGAGTACAAAACCTTTCATGAAACATAAAAATAAATCTTTTAGAAACAGTAATACAAAAATGTTAATAGCAGTAAATCAAAGGTCAGCATGACAGTATTATGTATTTTAGCTTTTGATCCTTCCTTATTTGACCAAGTTAAGAAGGGTGGTAGTGATGGTGGTAATGATGATGATTTCTAGACATTGGAGTTTGCTTATATTTTTTTATTAAGATATACTAACATATAACCTTATGTTAGTTCTAGATGTATAGCATAATGACTTTTTATCTTATATATTGTGGAATGATCACGAGTCTAAACAAGTACTGATCACCATACATGGTTACCTTTTTTTCTTTTGACCAGAACTTTTAAGATCTACTGTCTTAACAACTTTCAAATATGCACTGCAGTAAATATTAATATAGTGTCCATGTTTACATTATATTTCTTTGCTTATTTATCTTTTAATTGGAAGCTTCTAACTTTTGACTTCCTTCACCCACCCACTACTCCCTGACTCTGGCAATAGCTTTTTATTAAAATTTAGATTCCACATATGGTTGACCCCTGAATAACACAGAGGTCAGGGATGCTAACCATCCACACAGTGGAAAATCTATTTATAATTTATAGTCAGTCCTCTGTAGTCACAGTTCCACATCTACCAATTCAACTGACCACAGATCAGGTAGTACCATAGTGTTTATTAAAAAAAAAAAAAAAAACCTGTATAAGTGGATCCACACAGTTCAAACCCATGTTGTTCAAGGGTCAACTACATGTTGACTTATTTGTCATATCAGGTAGTTTGATCATAGGAAGTAGAAAAGGAACATAGAAAAGGAAACAGGACTGAAAGGGGTTCTTAAATAATCATCTTTCCTTTGTGCGTCAAAATAGCACTGTGGTTTAAGAGGGTGGGCTGTATGGCATCAGAAATTCTAAGTCTGAAGCCTGTCTTCTGCTCTGCTAACTGTGTGCCATTGGGAAAATTCACTGACTCTCCCTAAGCCTCAGTTCCTTCTTCTGTATTATAAAATAGGGTAATAACAGTGCCGATCTGATCAGTTTATTGTGTGACTTCAAGAGAGGAGCATGTGTGAAATATTTACCTGTTCTTGACACTTAGTAAGCATCTGATGAGTGCTGTAATAATAATCATAGAAAGAGAAAGTGGAATCGATGTCATGCATTGATGATGATGACAGTGATAGCAATGACTGTGGTGATGATGACGGGCTTCAGACTCCGATGTTGTGGCTTGAAGGCTGGCTCTGTTACTTACCAACCACAAGACAAGTGCTTTATTATCTGCATTTGCACTTCTGTCCACAGCTCTTAAGGTTACTGTGAAAACTTAATGACTGGAATACAGTAAATGCCCCACATCATTGGGTCTGACCTGAAGAACCACACACAATGCTGTCCTATAAGGAAGGGGTTTATCTTTTCCTGTACCCTGATGGCTATTACTTTCCTCAAGGGTGGTGCCTTTGCTAATAGGCTGGGTCAGCAAGAAAAGGTGGTTAGTGGGCTTTCTCCCCAAGGTAAGACAAGCTAAGTGAGCCAGAAGTGGATCAGAAACTCTAGTAGGGAGCTGCTGTGTAGCTCAGGAAACTCAACTCAGTGCTCTGTGAAGACCTAGAAGGGTGGGCTGGGGTGAGAGGAGAGGGAGGGAGGTCCAAGAGGGAGGGGATATATGTATACATACAGCTGATTCACTTTGTTGTACAGCAGAAACTAACATAACATCATAAAGCAATTATATTCCAATAAATAAATAAATTTTATAAGCTCGAAAAAGTAAATAAAGGCCCCTGACAGATTTGTAGGGCTTGAAAGTCCCCCACCTCTGCTGTCCTTGCGTTCTCCTAGCAGCTGCCTGGAGTGAGTTACAGCAAAGCCAGGGAAGGCAACAATCCTGAGGGTCTGTCTGGTGACAGTGGGGCCCGTGTGTCCTTCTCCACAGCCCATCTAGGGAAGAATGGAAGGAGCCCAGGGGACAGGGAGCTAGGAAGGGCAAAATCACCTCTCCACGTGGAGAAGGAGAGAACCCAAGACAAGTGCCCAGAAGAGTAAAAGAACACTTCCTTCCACTTTGGAAGGAAGGTCACTGGGAAGCCCTGCTGAGGGCCAAGACAGCCGGGGATCCCTGGAGATGATTAAACAGGCGACAGGCTCACTGCACTGTGATCATGAGCTCTCAGACCCACTGCTGCAGACATCCGAAATGAGTTCAGATTCCAACAGCCAGCAGTGAGGCGAGTGGTATGGATCCAGAGGGAAGCACACGGCTCAGTCGGGACCGCGAAGGCAGCTGACAAATCACGGGTTATTTGTCATCATCTCAGAACTCAGCAAGTGTTTGTCCCTGAAAAAATCAATACCTGGAGCGGAAAGGGCTGTATTTTTAGAAACTCCTGGATGGGTAATTTATTTCAAGTGAGCAGAGACTTTATTTATGTTGGCACCCCCACAGAACCAATGGACAGTATATTTACACCAAACCAGAAGATGCTGTCATTTCTTCTAATCAATTTACCCCTTTGAACAGTTGTACCTTGCAGCTTGGAGTGATAAATTCACTACTCAGGCTAAAAGCTCTACCCAGGGAAACAGTTCCAATGCCACCTTTAGCACTACTTCCTTCTATGGCATGGCCAGTTACATCTTTCAAAACTTTCCCACATGAATTCTGTCTTCTGAGGCACAATGGTGTTAGCCCCATTCTATAGATGAGAAAACTGAGGCCTCAAGGATTGAATGTACTATTAGCCAATGTAGGGTAGAGTGGAAAAGCAAGATCTCCTCACCCCGAGTTGTATTTTCTTCAGGATGGACTTTAAGAGATTGTAAACTAAAATACCTAACAAAAGACAAAAAATAAAGAGTCAAGAATGTGTTTTAAATGCTTAACTACAAGAATGATTGTGAGGGTAGGAGGTGGGAGGCAGAGTGTTGTACAAGTAAAGAACAGAGGGTCAGCAGTCAGACTTGGATTCAAATCATAGTCCTGATATGACCACAGGCAGCCTCTTAACTCTTCTGAGTCATAGTTTTCCCATCTCTCAGTTCA
>SJXQ01001174.1:0-13796 GCA_006408695.1 Aepyceros melampus
AGACAGACGAGCTGCACATGTACTCAGGCATGCCTCTATAATGTCTCTCTACATTTAAGGACTAATAAAATAATAAGTTAAGTGAAGTCGCTCAGTCATGCCCGACTCTTTGTGACCCCATGGACTGTAGCCTACCAGGCTCCTCTGTCCGTGGGATTCTCCGGGCAGGAGTACTAGAGTGGGTTGCCATTTCCTTCTCCAGGAGATTTTCCCCACCCAGGGATCGAACCTGGGTCTCCCGCATTGCAGGCAGATGCTTTACCATCTGAGCCACCAGGGAAACTCATGTTTCTATTTATCAAACACTTTTTCTTCTGTCCCATCATCCTCTATGCTATCTCCGGGAAGAACTACAAAAGTTTGAAAGAAAGATAAATACCAAGTTGAGAAATGTCATTTACAATGGATGTGCAGAATATGGAGAGGAAATAAGACCAATATCTAAGCTATACAAGATCTGGCTAATCACCGCTAAGGAAAAAGAAAATCCCCTTTACTTCTGAACTTCATTTGCTTTTCAATTCTCTAATCTGGCCAAGGCTCAAGAATTTGATATGAATTCTAGGAAGCGCTGTTATTTTCTTTTTGTTTAGAACCTCAAAAAAGTAGTAATCACTCACCAACAAGTACTTCCTGAGCTGTTCTCACATGCTAGGTGGAGGGAACACAAAGGTGAATGACTCAGACATGATCCCTTCCCTCTAGAGTGTGTACTAGGTAATGGAGGAGAGACTCAAAGAGGCAACTGAAAAAAATGTATATGCATACAGAACGGGCACCTTTGGGTGGAAGTTAGAGAAAATGCATGGAAGCTGACTGTAAATAAGGTGAAGGTGAGCTATAGGGAATAACAGATTGAGGAAGGCGAGGGAAATTCAACAATTAAAGACAATTAAGCTTTCAAAATTCTTCTTTTTGGCAATAACAAGAAAAAAAAAATGGCTGAGGCTAGAACACTTAGGAAGGTGGGGAGAGGTCAGGCAAGAGGCCCAACTGTCAAGGGCTTCATAAGCCCCGGTAAGACTGGAAATCAGGGAGTGAAAGAATCAGATTGATAGTTTAGAGAGGTCTCTGACTATAAAACTTATGGAGAATACATGGGGTGGGGAGTGGGGGATGGTGGTTAGAGGCAGTGTCTAGGGAGAAATAATGAGTCTTGAATAACATAATTGTCATTGCACTGGAGAGAGAGAGAGACATGGGTATTTAGGAAGTGGAATCTACAAGATCTGGCGACTGGCTGGACTAGGGGCATGAGGAAGCAACAGGAGTCCAGGGTGATACCCACTTTCCTGGCTTAACAACTGGGGAGGCAGCCACTCAGTAAGACAGGAAATCTGGCAAGAGGAGCAGGCTGGGAATTCACAGGCAGAGGGGTTTAGAACTGATGACACTCAACAGAGGGGATGTGGGGAGTTCTCAGATACAAGAACTCTGATGCTCAACAGAGATGCAATATATGAATAAATCAAAGCAGTGTCAGTGTGCAATCAATAAAAGAGCCCATCAAAACAGACAGCACAGCTCACGTTGAGGAAGCAGGAGAAAATGGAGACGTGACAAGCTGGCACTCCAACCACAGTAATGATGCTCCGTGGGTCTCCTGATCTCTCATTCCTCCTCCAACACGTTCCTTTCCTTTCCAACTATCAGATCTCCATTCTTTCTGTCACAACTGGCAGGCATCACAAAACCAGTGGCCACTGGTAAACCTGATGCAGGCTTCCACAGTCAGACACCGAGGCACCACATACTGACCTTTAACAAGAATGATCCTAACAGGTGGCTAGCGCCTAATACAAATAATTGTATTAAGCCTCTGAACAAGGTCAAAGGGGAGAGCACCTTGCCTTCTCATGAACAACCAAAACAGCTACCAGCCGAGGGGCAAGAAACAGCAAGCGAGACCTCTGCAATGGCTCCCCTCCATGAGGCAGCAATGGGGCTCAACAGGAAGACTGAACATCAATCAGTTCACTTCACAAGCAAAGAGCCTCTTGTCACTCTGACAATAACCATCCTTTTCCTGCCTCTCTTCTGCATTGGAAGAGGGGAGGGTCTTCTTCCTTAGGTACAGATTGATGCCATTTGTTAGCAGTTCCGGTGCATACTCAGCCAAGAAAAGAAAAGGAGCGAAGACGGAAAGGTTCCCCTGTGTTCTCCACAGCCTGTGAGAGAAATTAAGTCATATGTGATTAAATCAATCGCTTTGGTCACTGATTTGATAACATCAAATGTCTTAGAATTCTCATGGACCTTTGACCTCAGAGCGAGCCAGTTTTGACAAAACAGACGGCTGTGGCTCAGGGGGTGGGAGGAGCCTATGGAGCCTCCTGAGAGAGGAGCACTTCGTGAGGGGTCAGAAATGCCACTGGGTGGGAAAAAGACAGGAGCCCGTGATCCCACACACTGAGCTACAGCCATTCTCCCTGATATTTACATACAAAAAAAAAATTTTCCTCTGGAGACAACCTCTTCTCCCAGCCTCTTAAACTGTGACTGCAGATGGCATGGCTAGGACGAGCCACACACCGCGGGCATGTGGGTCCCCAGATAAAGAATCCAAGCAGTAGATCAGATTCCTGTCAGCTGCAAACAAGCAGAACTTCAGCTGCTTCTCATTCTTTATTTTTAAATGGCAGGATGGGCTCAAGGGCAGGGTAGCCTGTCACACAAGAAGAGACTAAAGATTCAAAAACAAAACCCTGGAGAGTGTGCAGACTCACTGGAGACTGAAACCTAAGCAAGCGCTTTAGAAAAGAGTATATAGTTTTTTACACATCAGTTCTGAGTGTTTCTCTTAGTGACTTGGTGGCAGAACACGGACTATGGGACAACAACAAAAATCTAACTACAGGTCAGTTCTTAGGCAATGGGACTAACAGGTTAACTCTCCTGCTACTAATTCAGAAAATATTTATTTTTAGAACTCTGAGTGCAAAGCATTAAAATATTGGGATGTGCTGCCAGTGACAAAGTTACCTACTCAATCAGGCCCCAAAACTAGAAGAGCATGTAAAATTAAATATAAATCAGTAAGATTTAAAGAAGACGGTTAGGGAGAACTACCTATGCAGAATACAAAATATGTTTTCTTTTTTTCCCCTATACAACCTCCATCACCACCAGATCATCCTTAACTAATCCTTAGAAGCTGAAGACCAACTTGGATTTTGATGTATAAACTGCTTTTGACAATCTTTCATTTTAAACAGATAAACACTTTTTTCTTAAAAAAAAAAAATGCAAGCCAAAGACACCCTTTTGAGAGACTAAGAAAACAGATGTGGAAGCCGTTTGTTTAGATGAAGAGGAATTTTCGCTTTTATAGGAATACAATGATTCATGAAGAGGAAAAAAGTCTGTCATCAAGTTTACTTCAATAGATACTGTTGGGTTTGAGGCAGCTTTCTAAATATGGCCATTGCTTTTCTTCACATCTCATCTCTCCTGAAATATCTCAAACCACCACTAACAAACATTACTTTTATTGTCTTTGTTCTTTTAAATTTTCTGCTTAGTTAATATATCATGCAGGAGGGGGAAAAAAGCCACAACGCTGGTACTACAGCACTGCATACTTACTTTTAGTGCTTAGAGAGTTGGACCTTCTGCTCTAGTGATTTAACAAAAAACCAGCTTGAGATATAGCATAAGGAATACCAGAACCCTTGACAAGAAATTAAAACAGCTCTCCTTAAGCCCAAAGAAGATGCAATTTAAGAATATTGAATGTTTCTAAGAACTTCTAGACAAGAGGAAAATCTCCTTTCTTGCATGTACTTGTTCAATGGAGACATCAAGATGAACTAAAACAGGAAGGAAAGGAAGGGCACTGCGCTCAACCTAGGCAAATGCATTAAAAATTTCTCTCCTTCCATCCTGTGTCCCATATCCGGTTTCCATCCTCCCTTCCCTGCCAGCAGCAGCCAGGGTTGCTCTCTGTTTTAAGATGGGTATGGTGTGCAGGGATGAGGTCCTTACCTTGCATGTTCCTCTACCTCCTCAACAGAAAAAGGGCAAAAAAAACCAGCCAAAGATTCCCAGCTTTTTCTTTTCTTTGTTTGATAAGAAAACAAACAAAACCCTTACAATTCCCTACCCCTTAAGATTCAGTTATGCTCTCAATTAAGAACCACAGGGGGGAAAAAAGTCTCTTTTCTGCCACATCCCCATCTGCCAATATTTTTTTTAATTTATTTTTTTTAATTGAAGGATAACTGCTTTATTGAATTTTATTGTTTTCTGTCAAACCTCAACATGAATCAGCCATCAGTTCAGTTCAGTTGCTCAGTCGTGTCCGAATCTTTGTGACCCCATGAATTGCAGCACGCCAGGCCTCCCTGTCCATCACCAACTCCAGGAGTTCACCCAAACTCAGGTCCATAGAGTCAGTGATGCCATCCAGCCATCTCATCCTCTGTCGTCCCCTTCTCCTTCTGTCCCCGATCCCTCCTAGCATCAGGGTCTTTTGTAATGAGTCAGTTCTTCACATCAGGTGGCCAAAGTATTGGAGTTTCAGCTTTAGCATCAGTCCTTCCAATGAACACTCAGGACTGATCTCCTTTAGAATGGACTGGTTGGATCTCCTTGCAGTCCAAGGGACTCTCAAGAGTCTTCTCCAATACCACAGTTCAAAAGCATCAATTCTTTGGTGCTCAGCTTTCTTCACAGTCCAACTCTCACATCCATACATGACCACTGGAAAAACCATAGCCTTAACTAGATGGAACCTCAACAAGAATCAGCCATAGGTATACATATATTCCCTCCCTTCTGAATTTCCCTCCCATCTCCCTCCCCATCCCACCCTTCTAGGTTGATACAGAGCCCCTGTTTGAGTTTCCTGAGACACGCAGGAAATTCCTGTTGGCTATCTATTTTACATATGCTCGTCTGCCAATATTTTGCCACATTACTTTCAACAGTTTGTATCTCAAGAATAGATGTTTTCACCCACTCCAAATAAAACATAATTTAAAGATGCATTTTCAACTATACAAGCTACCTCCATGTCCAACTCTTTGCACTGTACCTCAGTCTATGAACTTCTTTCATCGTCTACAAAATTCTGTATTTGTGTATATATGGACATTTTTTCTGGATAAAGATCCACAGCTTTCACACAATTCGAAAATGAGTCACAAAGATTAGCCTCAGCTCAAACTTGGCCGGATTTTTTGCTTATGTTGAATCAGTCCTGAAACTACAGTAGAGTCACCTGGTTCTTGATTTATCCAAGAGACTACCAAAGAGGAGCAACTCATTTTGCTTGCTCTGATGTCACTGAAAATCCTTCACTAACCACCCTAAAAAATGAGTGTCAACCATCAGTCACAGGGGAAGGGAGAAAAAACAAATGAACCTTCACAAATCTGTGACTACTATGATTATAATTACAGAGATAATGTGTGGTTTTGATTAGGGAATTCCAAAGGCTGGTTAGTTCACTGGCTTTCTGAAAGGAACCTTACCCATCATAACTTCTGTATGTTTTTTTTATATTCAGCACATCTTGAGCATGTATCTGTTCATGTTCATTCTGTATCATCGTATGGAAAACCCAAACAAACTGTTTGGCCCACCCAATACTATGTGAGAAATATAGATGCTGGGATGAAACCAAGGGAACAAGATCCTGCACATGGAGACTCGGTAGTAGGCCTGGAAGAATAGAAGCAATAGTCCAGAGCAGAGGTGGCATGGGCGCGGGCGAAGGTGGGGCAGCAGGGAGGGATGGGAAGCACTGTAGAAATCAGGATATGCTGAGGGCTGAGGTGTGGGAGTCAGGAAAAGAGAGAAAAACCCAAAATAAAACTTTGACTTTTGGCTTGGGCATGGGTAGAAAGATGGTAGTGCCTCTTTTAAATCTGCGATAAGACAGCAAAAACATGTTTCTGAAATTAGCAGCAATAAATCTGGTTTATTTAAAAAGAAAAAAATCTACAAGATTAGCCGGGCTTCCCAGGTGGTGCAGTGGTAAAGAATCTCCCTGCTACTGCAGGAGACCCAAGGGATAGGGGTTCGATTGCTGGGTCACAAAGATCCCCTGGAGGAGGAAATGGAAACCCTCTCCAGTATTCTTGTCTGGGAAATCCCAAGGACAGAGGAGCCTGGAGGGCTACAGTCCAGGAGTTGTAAAGAGTCAGACACAACTGAGTGACTGAGCACATACACATAAGATTAGCTAAAAAGTTGGATGGGAGACATTGTTTTAACGATGCTGATGAGTCTTGATGGTGAACATTTCATATTTACCTGGCCCTGTCTACTAGCAGGCCACAGCCTTCATCAGCAGCAGACTCTTGCTCCAAAGAGCATCCTCTCTTGTTACCTCCAGCTCCCATTCCAGTATTTTGAATTCCTCCTTTCCTTTATTGATTAATTCTACACCCAATTCTCTTGAACACATCAGGCAATCTACTGTCCTGTGCCACTCCGAAGACGGACACTTCATGGTCAAGGTTTTTATATATATTCTTGCCTATCTCACTCAACCACTTCTCTTTGCCATCTTAGGAGTAACCCTCCATAAACCCATGTATTCAATAAGCATTTACAATGGGCTCAGCAATGAGGAAAGGATTCAACATAAAAGGAGTTTCACTGCCCTTAAGGAACTTAAAAGACAAATGCAGTTATCTCCAAGTAAGCAGCTTTCCCTGTCTGACAATGAAAGGAACAGAACTCAAGAGTGGCCGTGCAGGAATATAAAAACAGGATGACTGAGCCAGTCATACCAAGTACCACACCAATGGACTGATCCATTAAAATCTTCTCTTTGGAGGCATACCTAAATCTTCACCTGAGTCCAAAGTGAGGAGGAGCTCAGGGTCCATGCAGGGCATGATGCCCTTAAAAGGGAGGGAAGGCAGTGCTGATAAATGAGGAAACGCACAAATAGTTTCTGTTTGCCCCTTTAAGCATCATTTAAATATCCTTGTCCCTACCTATTGCATCTTAAAGAAAACGAAGCCATGAGGTATGAAGGTCCAGGTGAGGGAAACACATAAAGTCTAGAAGCCAGAGATGCAATGAGTTCGACTGGAATAACCAATATGCCCTTTAAGGCCTAGCTTTCTCATTTCTTTGCAGCCCAGAGTTTTTTCCTTTTCACTTAAGAATCTCACCTCCTCCCTTCCTAGCATTTTTATTGTCCTTTCCACTGGAGCCTTTCTTTCTGTTCCAAACCATTTCTCAATTAAGGGTACTCATTCCCTTGACAAGTAAGTACTGACAGTCTGTACTGGAGAGAAATGAGTGCAGGCTACGCCTCTGGCTTTCTCCCTGAGGGTTCATGTCAGGGCTGGCTGAATCTATCCATCTATGATCAGAAGGCCCTCCTTACCCACCCCTCTCTTTGGGGGTTAGGCACCTGTTCCTCCTCTAACTCACTGTCACCTGAAATTTCAGCATCCCTGCTATTACTAGCCAGGAAATTCCCACAACTGTCTTGCAATTGTACTATATACACCACCCACATTTTGGTAGACAACCCCTGTATCAAATTCTCCTATTAAGGCCAGTGTCATCTCTCTTCCGCTGGAACCCTGATGACTGATACACCAAATACATTTTTAAATTTATTTGAAAATTTAAAAACAAGCAGTTTTAAAAAATGTTCCACCTGAACTCCATTCCCCTGAAAACAGGCTCACAAAAAGCATCACATCTTGAAAACCTAGGCTTTTAAGATATGTAAAGATTACTGTGAACTTTCTTCAAAGAGCAAGCCTGTGATAGTTCTTCTACTGTGACATATTAACTAAAATGCTCAAATTCATCTTTCCTTTAGCCCTACCTTATCCCAAAGAGAAAGAAAAAGAGTAGAATACTACCTCTGCCTTATGGCCTTGACAAATTTGTGCAATTATTATATGCTACAATTATTATATGTTAACTCACATCATTGTTTTACATGCACATATTTTACGTCACTAATTACACTGCACATTAATATTATGGACCAGGACTATTTTTTATATTTGTTTTCTTCACACTTTTCCATGCCTTGCATTAGTTCCTTTAAGGAAGAATATATTTGATACATATTTTTCAACAGTTGAAAACAGCATCAACAGAAAAAGAACATAAGAAAGCAGGAAAACTAGCCCCAAGAGATGTACTCACTTTAGCATTTTCTTATTTGTCTTGCCTTATCAAGAGATTTTGCCACAGAAGAAAAATAAAAGCTTCACTGTAAGGTAAATGTAAAATTTTAGAAAAACAGCTGTATACCCATCAAGATTATTTTCCACAAGTAGCCAACATGAGAGAATTTACAACAGAGACAGGAAGAAGGGTAGGTGGAGTTAGAATAGAAGGAAATGAGGAGGCTCAACAAGAATTAATTACTTGTAATTACACATGCTACAGCCTCTCTTCTTTCTCCACCCTCAAGCTAATCAACAGTGGGAACAGATGTGGTCTGTGGTATTGGGGAGGGGGGCGCCTAACAGCTGTTTGGAAAACATGCCATTAAAAAGCAGCCTTGTCCACAGAAACCCAAGAGTTTTACTGTTTGAAAGAAAAGAGGTAATGAATAATGACCACAATCTTACTATGAACTTCAGTTCATTCAGGCCAATGATGAAGTTTCTTCCCTGATTTCTGATGAACTATGGCAGTAGCTCTGATATTTTCTGTTACAAGAGTGCCTGAATAGTTGAATCTATTTCACACACCTCATCCAAGTACTCACAAAACCAGTACAAACATCCAACCTTATTGAGTAAGAAGTACATAAATCTTAACTATGACAGTGATGATTACAAGAAAAACTCAGAAAGCTCCAATCACAGGGAATACCAAATCTGGCGGAAATAACCACAAATTAAATACACTATCTTTCTATTCTTCTCTGGGATAAGAACTCTAAACAACATGAAAATCAGAACATTCCAGTTTACTTCTTGAAAAAATTTTAAAAAGTACAGCATACTGTCAATGCATAGAATCTTTCCTAAAAATCAAAACACAGGCTAAAGCTCGGGAATAAATTTAAAAACAACACAACAACCAAGGCTTTATCAGGAATGCAATTACTCACAGAAGAAAAGTTTCAAACTCTTTCCAAGAAGGATCTGTTTTGCTTCTTCCAAAGTCTAATGACTGCCAGTTGGGAAGGGCTAAGAGGGAAGGTCAATGGCATTCCCACCACATCTGGGACACTCCCAGTGACAAGGAATGAAAATAGGTGCACAGACCTGGCTTCAGGAGTCACGAGGTGACTACCATCTAGGATCTGAAACTCTCGGGCTGGAATGGCTGAGAAGCTTTTATTACTTTGGAACTAACTAGGTTCCAAAAGGCTGTAAATACGTCCATCTCTTTACAATCCAAAGTGGTATTCAATAAATGATTATGTCACTGACTGATAGAAAACACACTGAATGTGAAATGTACAACTGCACTGCAAGCTTTGGAAGTTCCAACACGTAGCTTAACACTTACAAGTTCTTCTTAGGTTAAATGTTACTTACGTATATGTAGGTACAGGGTATATATGGGCTTCCCAGGTGGCTTAGTGGTAGAGAATCCACCTGCCAATGCAGGAGACACAGGTTCGATCCGTGGGTCAAAAAGATTCCTGGAGGAGGAAATGGCAACCCACTCCAGTATTCTTGCCTGGGAAATTCCATGGACAGAGGGGCCTGGTAGGCTGCAGTCCATGGGCTCGCCAAGAGTCGGACACGACTGAACGACTTCACTTTCACTTTTCACTTTCATACATTGGAGAAGGAAATGGCAGCCCATTCCAGTATTCTTGCCTGGAGAATCCCAGGGATGGGGGAGCCTGGTGGGCTGCCGTCTATGGGGTCGCACAAAGTCGGACACGACTTAAGTGACTTAGCAGTAGCAGCAGCACAGTTCATAAGGTCACTAAGAGTCAAACATGACTGAGGGACTGAACACAGGAGCACACACGTAAGGTATATATACATGCAGTGTTTGAGAGCCAACATAATCATATACATTTGCAGGATACTACACTAATTTCCCATATTTGATCTTATTAAATGGAGTTTGCATATTCTCAAATTTACTTCTGTGTATTTTGGGGGTAACTTTCAAAACTATATTTAGTTTCAGTATTATATGCAAATTGCACTCAGATTCAATCTTGTTGGGGATAATCAGAAAGATGGAGCTGGAATTGGGAAGAGGAAAGAAAGGTAAGAGCTGATGGCAGAATAGGAATAAAGACTTTAAGAATGAAACACACACACTTGGGACCCCAAACCACACACTGATGGCAAGTGGGCGTGGGGGTGGAGAGCCCCAGAGATAGGCTTCAACCATTTCAGAGTTTGAAAATCAGAAAATCAATGAAGAGCTAGATAGAAGACCAGCCATGGAGAAGGAGAGGAAAAGCTTCAATGCTTATTATCTCCAACAAAGCAAATATTTTCTATTAAACAAGGGATCATGAATGAAAATGAATACACAGTACCCCTTATTACTAAATAAGAATATAAATTAAAGGTCATTTGTAATATATTTAGAAGATTTATCTGACTATAAATACCGTTTATTCCTAAGAGCTCACAATTTCAGACCCCCTGTGACTATAGATACCATGAGGTCTAAAGTTCTAAAATTCTAAATCCATGAGTTTTCAGGAATTCTTCCTCCTGGTGAGGACTAAACCCTCCCATTTGCAACTCAGAGAATAAAGCTATTCATTTTGGTGTGCTCTGCAAACCCACCTTTTGATCCCTAGAAATAATTTTAATTTCCTTCAAAAGACCACACAGGAAAGTTTAAATTAATCCTTCATCCTAAATTATGTTGCTTTTCTGCATCAGCAAAGACACATTACCATGCAAAATAATGAGCTTTTTTTGGTCTGATAGAGAATATATTTGGGAGAGAAATGGGAGTTTCTGGCAAAAAATAAAGGCTTCATTACTTCAGCTTTAAATGTAAATTAAGCACTCAGCAGCATGCAAGTTAGGACAATTTTCCTTACACAAGATAAGATGAATTATATTTTATTCCTTAGTTCTTAACAAGAGTCACTTCCTTAGACATACCTAACCCTTAAACAAAGGCTGTTCTTTGTCACTGCTGGGGAAATGTTTTTATTACTGATGTTCTTTAAATATGAATAAAAATCTCCTTCTATACTCATGTTCATAACAAGCTGCTACTTAGGCAAAGAATATCTAAAATGAATATAGAAATAAAAGGGGGAGCATTTGCTTTCCATGTAAATGTTACACTTATCATCCCAACTAGTGAAAGGCCTTAAAAAACACACAGCTGTCCTTTGAGTCTCTAATATTGTCTTCTTTTGCAGAGAAGAGATGGCCTTTAAAAGTGAAAATGGCATTAAACATACATCTGATCACATAGAATCACATTTATATAACAACTACCAGTGTTCTGTCAGGTTTTACTCTTGTTTTTAAAAGGTGATCACGTCTTTCATATTCATACAACTTTCTCCATCTATCTGGAACTCAGTGTGTGCAAATATCTCTGTTCTGCAAAGCCCCTGAACAAGACCTATCCTGTCTCATCCTCCACCATGGCACAGTGCTGGTCACTTACAGTAAATAGGCTTATTACATTCAGCTACTCTGGACATCATTCTTACACCATCAAGGATCAAGGACATTTCTGAGTGTTTCATCCTAGTTAATCTGAATACATGATAGGATACTGAATCATTAGCCTGAAGTTGCCTGAGTCATTGATGGAACAACACAGCCTTCGAATGACAGTCTGAATTCTCCTTTAGTTCTGTACAACCTGAATATACAAGCAGAAAGAAAAGGTACATGGGATATGCTCAACATCTTACTGAATTAACTCAGAACACTTAACATTCTAACATGTGGTATCAAATTTTTAATATGAGCTTTACACTTGAGAGATTCTCCAGTGCTCAAATGCCTTTTGAAGCTAAACTCTGGACTTCCCTGCTGGCTCAGAGGTTAAAGCGTCTGCTTGGAATGCAGGAGACCGGGTTCGATCCCTGGGTTGGGAAGATCCCCTGGAGAAGGAAATGGCAACCCACTCCAGTACTCTCGCCTGGAAAATTCCATGGAGGGAGGAGCCTTGGTAGGCTACAGTCCATGGGATCGCAAAGAGTCAGACACGACTGAGCGACTTCACTTTCACTTTCACCGATTAATATGTAATCTGACGAGTACAACTGACCTAAATTTTTGCATCATGAAATCTAAGATTATTGTTAGTCAGTTACTTTTCCTTATTTGATAGTTGTGCACTTGTAAGTACTGCAAGATCACGTTCTGCACCAATTTTTCTGTTGCACTTCACCAAATATTCAGAGGGAAGAGAAACGGAACACTTTTATCATTAGAGCTTCTACTTGGGTTCGCATCACTGCTATCTGTAAGACCTGTTACTTAAGGAGTGCTAAGAAAATGAAAAGTTCATGTATATTTTTTAAAAGCATACTTAAAGTACATATTTTACATCACACAGACAGGCTTATTAAATGTATTTAGAAACATAAATCTTGCAGATAAAATCATAAATAATGGCAAAATTATTTAACAGTCACCTAGAATAGCATTGTCCTACAGTACTTCGTGCATTTGTGGAATGTTCTCTATCTATACTGTCTGATGTGATAGTCGTTAACTACACATGACTACTGAGCACTGGAAATGTGGCTGGTATGACTAAGGAACTGAAATGTTTCATTTTATTTCATTATATTAGTTAAAATTTAGATGTAATTAGCCATCTGTGGCTAATGACTACCATACTGGCCAGTACAGATCTAAAACACTAATATCTACAGAAGTAATGTATGCAAACAAAGCCTCTATTAATTGGAATGTATTCTAAGAATGAATGGTGTGACACATTATTAGGTATAAAATAAGCTACAAGGATATAACTGCACAACAGAGAACATAGCAAATATTTTATAATAACTATAAATGGAAGATAACCGGTAAAAATTGTGAGTCACTATATTGTATACTGCAGCCATGAAATTAAAAGACACTTACTCCATTGTGTATATGTACCACAGCTTTCTTATCCATTCATCTGCTGATGACATCTAGGTTGCTTCCATGTTCTGGCTATTGTAAACAGTGCTGCGATGAACACTGGGGTACACGTGTCTCTTTCATTCTGGTTTCCTCAGTGTGTATGCCCAGTAGTGGGATTGCTGGGTCATAAGGCAGTTCTATTTCCAGTTTTTTAAGGAGTCTCCACACTGTTCTCCATAGTGGCTGTACTAGTTTGCATTCCCACCAACAGTAAGCCAGAAAGAAAAATACCAATACAGTATACTAACGCATATATATGGAATTTAGAAAGATGGTAATGATAACCCTGTATGCGAGACAGCAAAAGAGACACAGTGCAGGGGCCAACGTGAGGAACTCCGCCCATGGCAAAGGTCATGAAGAAGGAGGCTTGGCATACGCAAAGGCGTGATCAAGCCTCAGGAAACCCCCTGTTCCCAAGCATCTACCCCCAAAACCAAGAGTCTGTTTTATGCTCTCACCTACACCTCTGACTTTACAGGGGGCTCTCCCCCATAACCATTTCTCTCGGAGAAGGAGTTAACTTGCAGCTCCAGTTGATAAAATTCCTGGACGTGACAAGAGTGTTTCAGCTTACGGACTCCTCTGAAGGTTATCTAGCCTGCCTGTATAGGTTCGTCTGGCCAAATGTGATTATTTACAGCCTCCCAACAGCGAGAGGCACGAGATGTTTTAGGCTTACTAAAGGCAGATTCTTTTGGGAAGTTAGAATTTATTAGTATAGTGGATTGATTAGGAATTGTATTGGTGAAAGGA
>SJXQ01001175.1:0-157334 GCA_006408695.1 Aepyceros melampus
TGGCTGATTCATGTCAATGTATAGAAAAACAAATACAGTATTGTAAAGCAAAACAAACTAAAAAATAAAAATTAATTAAGAAACAAACAAAATTCTTGATTCTACATCCTTTTTGAGCTACTGTCAGCTTATTTTGCTATTTTTAAGGAGAAAAGTCACTGAATAGATCATCTACATTCCAGTCTCCACTTTCTTAGCTTTCATTTTCATTTTTATAGCATTACAAATATTTTTATTTGTAAATGATTGATATTTGGATGAAGCCCTATATACTCTGAATAAATATGCAGGAAATAACATACTTTGACATCACAGAAGTACTTATGTTACTAAAAAATTAACTCTATCCTCTTCCACTCTCCTAAAAATATCCTAAAGGAAATATCCACTGATAATAGTAATATATTTTTCTAAAAAAAAAATTACTACCATTATTGTTTGTAAAATTAATTGCAAGTATTCCTTCTTTCACCTTTTAACTTTGTATTTTGATCTACAGATTCATTGATCTGCAGAAGGCATTCTGATTATTTATTAGTATCTTAAACTTAAGACATCAAAAATGGAATTGGGGTTAATATAAACATTTATATAAAGACCATTTTCTTTTTAACTTTATAGCAGGTGTTGGAGAAGATTCTTGAGAGTCCCTTGGACTGCAAGGAGATCCAACCAGTCCATTCTGAAGGAGATCAACCCTGGGATTTCTTTGGAAGGAATGATGCTGAAGCTGAAGCTCCAGTACTTTGGCCACCTCATGTGAAGAGCTGACTCATTGGAAAAGACTCTGATGCTGGGAGGGATTGGGGGCAGGAGGAGAAGGGGACGATCGAGGATGAGATGGCTGGATGGCGTCACTGACTCCATGGGTGTGGGTCTGGGTGAACTCCGGGAGTTGGTGATGGACAGGGAGGCCTGGCATGCTGTGATTCCTGGGGTTGCAAAGAGTCAGACACAACTGAGTGACTGAATTGAACTGAACTGAGCAGGCTCTTTTCCTTACTAATCACTCATTTATGTCACAACACCTTTTTCTCACTAAATCCATCAGTAAGTTCGATGTCTTTATCTTAACCCCACTATTTGGTGCGATTGCAAATATACACATTCTTTACTTTATTCTCCAAGAAATTTATTTATTTCAAAGACCACTTCCGTTTTAGTTGCAAGTTACTTTTCCTCTATCCTTTCCTGAAAATTGTCCTTCCATTCTTTGTCCTTGACCCTGTTCTCTATCTACTTCCCTCAGTGATCTTCCAACCCCAGTATCTTATGTAGTATCATGCTACATTACATACTACATCGACATGTTGATGTCATCTAATATGCATTCTCCATCCAGATCTGACTGCAGACTTGTCCTTAACTCAGTAGTTAGTACTAATGGTAATAGTATGAGTTCAGTTCAGTTGTTCAGTTGTGTCTGACTCTTTGCAACTCCATGGACTACAGCACACCAGGCCTCTTTGTCCATCACCAACTACCTGAGCTTACTCAGACTCATGTCCATCGAGTCAGTGATGCCATCCAACCATCTCTCTTCTGTTGTCCCCTTCTTCTCCCACCTTCAATCTTTCCCAGCATCAGGGTCTTTTCAAATAAGTCAATTCTTCACATCAGGTGGCCAAAGTATTGAAGTTTCAGCTTCAGCATCAGTCCTTCCAATGAATATTCAGGACTGATCTTCTTTAGGATTGACTGATTTGATCTCCTTGCAGCCCAAGGGACTCTCAAGAGTCTTCTCCAATGCCACAGTTCAAAAGCATCAATTCTTTGGTGCTGTTTCTTTATAGTCCAAGTCTCACATCCATACATGACTACTGGAAAAACCATAGCTTTGATTAGACAGACCTTTCTTGGCAAAGTAATGGTCTTGGCAATGTAATATTAAAAGTAAAGACTTTTAATCTTCTGTCTAGGTTGGTCATAGCTTTTCTTCCAAGGAGTTAGTATCTTTTAATTTCATGGCTTCAGTCACCATCTATAGTGATATTGGAGCCCCCAAAATACTCTCTTTCCATTGTTTTCCCATTTGTTTGCCATGAGTGATGGCACCAGATGCCATGATCTTAGTTGTTTGAATGTTGTGTTTTAGGCCAGCTTTTTCACTCTCCTCTTTCACTTTCATCAAGTGGCTTTTAGTTCCTCTTCACTTTCTGCCATAGGGTGGTGTCCTCTGCAAATCTGAGGTTATTGATATTTCTTCTCCCAGCAAACTTGATTCCAGCTTGTGCCTCATCCAGTCCAGTGTTTCTCATGATGTACTCTGTATATAAGTTAAATAAGCCAGGTGACAATACACAGCCTTGACATACTCCTTTCTCGATTTGGAACTAGTCTGTTGTTCCATGTCCAGTTCTAACTGTTGCTTCTTGACCTGCATACATACAGATTTCTCATAGAGATATCTAAAATATAATATGTTCAAATCAAAACTGTGTACTTCCACCTCAACTCCTCTAAAGTCTGCTTTTAACTATCTTCCTTATTGTAGCTACCAGCATTCATCTATTTGCTAAAGCTTCACATGTGTATGGATGAATGTTGTACCCTGCACAAATATGCTGCTGCTGCTAAGTCACTTCAGTCGTGTCTGACTCTGTGTGACCCCATAGACGGCAGCCCACCAGGCTCCGCCATCCCTAGGATTCTCCAGGCAAGAACACTGGAGTGGGTTGCCATTTCCTTCTCCAGTGCATGAAAGGGAAAAATGAAAGTGAGATCGCTCAGTCGTGTCTGACTCTTTGCGACCCCATGGACTACAGCCTACCAGGCTCCTCCATCCATGGGATTCTTCCAGGCCAAGAGTACTGGAGTGGGGTGCCATTGCCTTCTCCAAGCACAAATATAGATGCCTCCATTATTTCAGATCTTTCTCTCACCTTAATTCCCCCATATCTAATCTACCAGAAAGCTCTGTTGGGTTCACTCTCAAACTATATTAATATCTAAATCCATTACCTCTGTTCACTTCTCCAAACATCACACTCTAAGATACCATCTTTTTTCATGGATGGTAGAAACTGACTCTCAACTGGTCTCCTTGTGTCTGCTCTTGCAACATTCAGTTTCTTCTCTTAAGGCAGTTATCAGAGAACTCTTTAAACCACAGATTAGATTCTATTACTTCCCCTGCAGTACTCATCCCCTGCCTCATTGATTCCCTCACAGAAGAAAAGAAACTGATGGATTTAGCACTCTTAGAATAACAGCCTCACTCCTTCTTCAGGGCTCCCTTGGCCCATGTAACTTGATCTCTGCTCCACTCCAGCCTTCCCCCACTTTATTCTTCCTTACACCCTCCACTTTAGTCACATTGGCCTCCTCAAGGTTTTTCCAACACTCCAAGCTCATTTCTGCTATGAGAACTTTACACCCAATATTCCTTTTCTATTGAACAGTTTCATCATATCTTTACATAGTTTGTCCCCTACATAGCTTCAAATTTCTGCTCAAAGATCACTTCCTCAGAAAAAGTTACCCCGATATCCATTCTAAAATAGTCTATTTCCTAGGCTCTCTTTAAAGTCTTGGCAACACTTAGCACAGTCTGAAAGTATATACTTGTTTAACTATCGAGTTTCTATCTCTCCTACTGTAACTTAAGCACAGGGAATTTGTCTCATTTGTTACTGGATTTCCAGTGCTCAGGATAGAGCTAGGGATTCAGTAGATGCCTATTACATTCATTAATAAATTACTAAGTCACACATATCTGCAAGAGAAGGAAACAAAAAGTAAAATGCATCATCATGGGCAATAAATGTCCCAGTTATTGTCAAAGAAATTACTTTATATTAGTATTCCCTTACAATCTAAAAATAATGCTTTGGTTTAATATTAGAGTTTTATAATTAAAAACAAATTCTTAGTATGTGTTCACACTGACATTTTAAGGCAGATTTTCTCAGATTAGCTTTTGAAGCACTAAAGAATTGGTATGCTGAAAATTTACTTTTTTTTTTTTTAATGCTTTGGGTCACACATTTATTTAGTTATTTTTATTAAATGCTTGCTTTTGTGGAGGTTCCCTGATGAGAAGTCTTGGTTCTTGCCCTCTGAGAACTTGATTGAAATTTGGGAAAAGATATATGAATGCCAGTCACAGCTGGAGAAAAACTGAACAAACTTGACCCAGATCCTATGTTTGAATGCTCTGGAAAAAAACTTCGAGGCATATCCAAATATTCTGGATAACAAAAAACAGATAACAAACCCAGCATCTTCTTAGATTGTTAATAGCATAAGTCCTGATAAGTTTTAAATTTTATACTTTTAGAGGGATTTTAATATTTCAAAATTTCTCTTATCTCTTGGTAACCCAAATCTGTAAAATAATCAACCTTGCTTTTAAACATCATTTGTGAGAAGTGGCAGCAAGAAGTTAAATGCCCTGTTTCAAGTCTTAAAGTTAATAGAAGAGTAGTAACAAGGCCCCTGTGCAATTTGTAATTATGCAAAATTATATGAACTAATTTGAGTAAATAAATGGCAAAGGATCATATAATGACCATGGCATCTGTGGACTGAAGGATGTGTATAGATGATAAGAACACAATCCATCCATTACACTAAGTGCTATTATGGTCTATATTTTTTAGGACTAATATGTATTATTTTCTTCTGTGTAATTGTCCTCATGATGAGTGTCTTTGACCTCTTCAAGGCTTGATAGAAGTACATGAGGAAATGTAAAAGATTCTGATTTCTGAAAGTGAAATGATGGTGAAATATTTTACTAAATATTTACTCTTTTGATCCAGCTACTCTTTCTCAGTCTTAGAAGGCTCCACAGATGGAAATGGTGGCCCAGATTGTGTGCTCTGTCTCTATTCCCAGCAGCCCCAGCAACAAGATACACAGTGTTTGCATGTATTTTGTGTGTGGCATACCTTCTATAGGCCAACTACACGGAACAATGGGCTGGTTCAAAATTGGACAAGGAGTACATCAAAGCTGTATATTGCCATCCTGCTTATTTAACTTATATGCAGAGTACATCAGGCAAAATGTTGGACTGGATGAAGCACAAGCTGGAATCAAGATTGCTGGGAGAAATATCAACAACCTCAGATAGGCAGATGACACCACTCTTATGGCAGAAACTGAAAGGAACTAAAGAGCCTCTTGATGAAGGTGAAAGAAGAGAGTGAAAAAGCTGGCTTAAAACTCAACAGTCAAAAAACTGAGACCATGGCATCTGGTCTCACCATTTTATGGCAAATAGATGGAGAAACAATGGAAACAGTGAGCTATTATATTTTCTTGGGCTCCAAAATCACTGCAGATGGTGACTGTAGCCACAAAATTAAAAGACAATTGCCCCTTGGAAGAAAAGCTATGACAAACCTAGACAATGTATTAAAAAGCAGGTAAATCACTTTGCCAACAAACATCAGTGTAGTGAAATCTGTGGTTTTTCCAGTAGTAATGTATGTATGTGAGATTTGGACCATAAAGAAGGCTGAGCACAAAAGAACTGATGTTTTTGAATTGTGATATTGGAGAAGACTCTTGAGAGTCCCTTGGGCTGCAGGAGAACAAACCAGTCCATTCTAAAATAAATCAACTCTGAATATTCACTGGAAGGACTGATACTGACTGAAATTCCAATACTTTGGCCACATGTTTGAAGAGTTGATTCACTGGAAAAGACCCTGATGTAGGGAAAGACTGAAGGCAAAAGAAGAAAGGGGCAGCAGAGGATGAGATGGTTAGATAGCATCACCGACCCAACAGACATGAATTTGAGCAATCTCCAGGAGACAGTGGGGAACAGAGGAGCCTGGCAAGCTGAAGCCCATGGGGACACAAAGGTTAGGCGACTACTTAGCAACTGAATAACAACAACAGTTTCCTCACCCTAAATTTAGTGGTTACATTTTTTGCTAAAATGAATGTAAATTTTGTGAAGGAATATGAGGCATGCTGAAAGTCTTTAAAAATAATTGTCCCATTTAATTGCAGCATTCTTTACAATAGTCAAAACATGGAGGCATCCTAAGTGTTCATCAGTGGACGATGGGTAGAGAAAAAATATATACATGGATATTATTCAGCATCAAAAAAGGAAGGCTATCTTGTTATTTGCAACAAATGGATGGACCTTAATGGCATTATGGAAGTGAAATAGTCAGATGAAGATAAACAAATACTGTATGATTTTGCTTATATGCAGAATCTAAATAAAAATAAAGTGAACTTACAAACAGAAAACAGATTGGTAGCTTCCAGAAGCAGTGGACGGGCAAAGTGGGTGAAGCCTTCAAAAAGTAAACTCCCATCTATAACATAAATAAGATACGGGGATGTAATGTGCAGCATGGTGACTATCATTAATCTGTACTGTGACGATTCCCTAGTGGCGCAGAAAGTAAAGAATCTACCTGCAATGTGAGAGACTCAGGTTCGGTCCCTACATTGGGAAGATTCCCTGGAGAAGGAATGACAACCCACTCCAGTATTCCTGCCTGGAGAATCCGCAGGGATGGAGCCTGGCGGGCTACAGCTCATCAGGTCGTCACAAACAGTCAGACATGACTGAGGACTAACACTTTCACTTTCATGTACTTAAAATTGCTAAGAGAATAGATCTCCAAAGTGCTCATCCCAAGAAAAAATTGTAACTATGTCTGGTGATGGCTGTTTAACTATGCTTTTTTGTGGTGATCATTTTGCAATACATACAAATACCCATTCACTAATGCAATGTTATATATCAACTATAATCTCACTTAAAAATTTTTTAAAAACCATTGTAGAGTGCAGAGAATCAGCAAAGAAGTCAAGAAACACAGGCATCTTATCTTGAGCCTCCACTGGCCTAAAGATAGTATTCAGAAAGAAGTCTGGAAGGCCAAGCTTGGAAATGCAAAAGAGGGACAGGTTTCACACTGCACATCTTTAGAGTCAGAGCTAGAACTGATGAGTGGAAGGTACTGGGAGACAGGTTTAATACATGAAACAATTTTCTAAAAAATATTATAGTTTTCATGCCAATAGTTATTTTAGATGCATTTATATATTATTAACTCTATGTCTTTAGATGCCTCAACAATTTTAATCTTTATAGGAATTTACTTTTCACATCACAAAATTGAAATGCCAGGGTGTGATGAAATGTAGCATCCTAGTCAGGAGCTAGCAGAAGTAGATTTGAACACACAATCTAGCTCTATAGGCTACAAGCTTAACCATGAGGGTGTGATACTTCTCTGATACTTTGAACTATAATTGGGTTCTTTATTAACAATTGATATTTTATATTATTGAACTTATTTAAATGAAAAATGACTATCCTCTATCTGGTAGACAGCAGAGGAGGATTTCTGCCTTAGTTAGAAGTTGTATTAGATCATTGATGTCTCTTTTAAGTCTTAGATTCTAAAATCAAATAATTTGGATTTTATTGGTTTTCTTCATGTACTGAACTATTGATATGATTGTACTGTTACTCACTTGAGTTTACCTATAATACAAACTATGATGTGGCAAATCAAGTTTAAACCTGCTGCTGGGCTCCACATTTGTAAAGAATATAGACTGATTCCATAATATGGAACGTGCTATGGCAGCCCCAGTCTTTACAATGGCTAGAGCCTATCCAACTTGTCATGAATAATCAGAGAAATAGCATTAGGGAAACCTGAAGTTATATTTATAAATAAATTACTTTGTATAACTGAGTCTGGTACTGTCAAACACAACTTGACCAACAATGGAGTAATTTAAAAAGTGTAAGTGAAATAGATTTGCCAATTAGATATAGCACTTTATAAATATGGATAACTGATTCTGAGGAACCAGTAAGTATCTGGAGGATGCAATAATCACTTTAAAAAGTAATCAAGCCATGTAATTCCATGTGAGTTTTCATATCATGAAGAAAATTATCTGAATCAAGAGAAAGAGCATAGAGATTTCAATTTGTCTTTAATATTAATTAAGTTGGTTACCATGTTGCTGTAAATATTGTACCATCTTCTATAGCCTGTTAATTATCATCATTTTGAAATGTAATCCAGAATTAGGTAAGAGATATATGAATACCTGAGAGCTTTTTCTTTTAATATAATGCAATTTAAGAAAACAACTGCAAATAAGATGGGGAAGTTAAACTTATTTCATGTTCTAATTTAGGAGTATGGCAGGAAATGATATGAATTTGGAAGATCTTTATTAGTAAGCTTCATTATTACTCAAGAAACCAATCCATAACCCCAAACACAATGATGTTCATTCTGTAAGGAACACTACACCAGTGCAAACTAATTAAAACTAAAACTCTATGAGTAGGAATTTATAGTGATTATTTAACAAGTAGTGTTAAGTAGTCCTAGTGATACATCTTGGGGCTAATTCTAGAGTGGGGCTACACTTTCAATTCAAGAGATTCACAAAGTTTTCTTAGCATTCAACTTATAAAAACTCATGGATTTTTTTTTTATTCCTGCAAATTTACCTTCTCTAAGCTCAGAATTACCTCATAATTCCACCTCCCAGAGCTAATATTTGTATGTTACCACCATCTTTGAGAGAAGTGAATATGAAAATAGAGGTCCTGATAGAATCCACAGAGACTCATCAGAAAATCATTAAGAAATCCTGTGTGCCAATGTTTATATTGAAATCACATCTACTCACAATTCCTTAGGGTCCTTAAGTATCAACTTGAAAACAGAAAAATCTGCTTGGAGCCATTATACTAGTTATTATCAGATTTTTGATCTTTTAATAAGGAGTATTCTGCAATTCATAGAAAGATACCAAATAATTTCATGAAAGCTGAAAATAGGCAAAGTTAGATGCATAATAATTAGGAAAAATAAATTATCATAAACATATGTGGTGACATCTTCCCAAATTTGTAGCTATTCGTTTTCAGGACTTTTCTTCAAAGTACATGTTATAGAACACAATATAAAAGAAATTTTGTGTTAAAATAAGTTCAGAAAGTACAGCGACATATACAGCTCAGCGACATATACAGCTTTCTTTTACATAAATATGCATACTAAAGTTCAGAGAAATCCTGCCCCCAAAGTGTTTATTACAGCCTTTGCAAAATTTATTTGACCCTAAACCACTCTCTCTTTTTCTTTTACCAAACATCTATTGTCATTCTGTAGAACAAGAATTGTTTAGTTAAAATATTTAATTATTTTCGTTAGTTGTTAATATTTTAATTATATTTTAATAGCAATTTTATTCCAAGGTTTTATGCTATATTAGAGAATTTTAAAAATTCATATTGAGCTTCTAGAAATGATGTTAAGCTAGACTATTTGAGTAATTCTTCCTTCAAAAACTAACTAAAAACCCTACATAAAATATTTTTATATGCATAGAAGAGATATAAAGTGACTTCAAAGCTGCTTTTGACCTATATTTACATTTCTCCTAAATATAGTTTGGTTGCTTTGCAGGAGAAGTGGAGAAAAATCGAAGCCCAGGTCTGGCAGTAGTTGGGGAATCTTAGAGGAAAAACACCTTCTTTAAGGAGTGGTGGGGGAGTTGTTCCTAAATTAAATCCTGTTGACTCCTGAACATTGCAAGGACTGGGGACTCAGATCCTCGATGCAGTCAGAATTCCACCTACAACTTGACAGTCAACCCATTGTATTCCTGATTCTGCATCCGTGAATTCAACAGTGGGTTATGTAGTACTGTGCAAGCAGGCGTGCTTAGTCGCTCTGTCATTTCTGACTCTTTTGTGACCTCCCATGGACTGTATGTAGCCCACAAGGCTGATCTGTCCATGGGATTTTTCAGGCAAGAATACTGGAGCCATTTCCTACTCTAGGAGATCCTCCCAACCCAGGGATGAAACCCACATCTCCTGCATTGGCAGGTAGACTCTTTACCACTGAGCTACTGGGGAAGCCACTTGTAATACTGTAGTATGTGTTTATTTGAAAAAAATCCACGCATAAATGAATCCATGCATAAATAACTTGTGGTAGTTCAAACTCATGTTGTTCAAGGGTCAGCTGTACAAGAGAAGATGACCTCATGTGTCATTCCAGGACCTCAATATCCGTCCTTGAAAACTTAAGAGCGTGAAGGAGACTGATAACCAACTTAGGTCTCTGAAACCTGGTGGATGGAAGCTATCCCTGACAAACTGCTCTCAAGAGAGAGCACAGTTAGTATAGCATTTTGTGGAGGATCCCAAACTGGGATCTTATCAGGGTCTTGGCAACTGCTTATTTAACAAGACCAGACCTGAGGCACCTGTGAAAGAAAGATCATGGCTGCCTGGAATAATGTGGTGACCACCACACAGATGATGGACCAGCTTCTTCTAGGAGCTGACAAAGAGATAGTAATGTTAAATCAGAGAAAAGATACTTATTTACTTGTGTCAAGGGAAAACAGTGAGAGATCTCAAGATGGGGGTGGGATGTGTCTGTGAAAAAACAGGCGAAAACATCCCTTTTGAGAAAGATTATCTTTAGATCTCTTGGAAGCCCAGAGAATACTAATACCAGTTCATGACACCATCAGTGACTCTTGCTTATTTTGATATCAACCCTGGAAGAACTAGAGTCTGCCTAGTGTATGAGGAAAGAAAAATTGAGGTGCTAGACTAGGACCTGTAGGAGCAGACACTTCCCCTCCCACCACTAGCAAAGGCAGCCTGCTCAGAGCAGGCCCAAACTGATTGAAAGATGAAGGCTTAGCCTTATATGGACCTGGATGTTTGGACTATTTGAAATCTTGAATTAAGACTGTTTTGTGGCTTAAAATGACTTCAGAACTGTTCATTTTTTAGGAGGAAGCAGAATCATGATTACTACTCTTATTTTTATCCAAGGGACTCAGGGAGAATTAGCTACTGTGATAGTTCATTTTGTGTCAACTTGGCTAGATTATGGTGCCCAGTTGTTTGACCAAAAACCAGTCTGGCTGTTGCTGTGAAGGTATTGTTTTGATGGAACAAACTAAATCAGCCTTCCCTGGTGGCTCAGAGGATAAAGAATCTGCCTGCAATTCAGGAGACCAGGGTTCAATCCCTGGATTGGGAAGACCCCTGGAGATGGGAGTGGCTATCCACTCTAATATTCTTGCCTGGAGAATCCCCATGGACAGAAGAGCCTGGCAGGCTTACAGTCCATGGGGTGGCAAAGCATCAGACACAACAGAGCAACTAACACTTTCATTTTCACATTTAAACCAGTGGACTTTGTGTAAAGCAAATTCTCCATCATCATTTGGATTGGACACATACAATCAATTGAAATCTTAAGAGCAAAGACAAGCTTCCTGAAAAAGGAATTTGGGTTCGATGTTGCAATATAGAACTCCTGCCTGTATTTTGAGCCTGCTTGATCTGTCTAAAGGATTTCAAACACGACAGTCTTACCTGAATTCCAGCCTGATGACATGTTCTGTGGCTTTGGGACTTGCCAGCTCATATGATCACGTGAGTCAGTGCCTTAAAAATAAATCTGCCTCCTCACCCTCCTCCGACTACTCTACCTTCTCTCTATGTATATTATTTTCCCCTTTCTTTCATTTATATACAGAAAGGGTTAAATGGACATTGTGAAGAAAAATATTTAGGTTGCTTTATGATCATACTTTCCACCTTTTTAAATATTCATATTTTAACATCTTTTTACCCTTGTAAGTACTTTTGACTATGTGAGTACACTTGAAATCTAGGGGCCATTAGTTTTTGTCTGAAATGGAATGTTTGTTACTCCCCCTGGCTCCCTCTTCTGTCTCTGGAAAGAATCCTGGTCACCATCTCTGCCTGTTTTCCAGCACTCATACAAACAGACCCTTTAGAGGTCATCTGACAGCTGGTTCTTTAGAGCTGCCTGGCTCTGAGTCTGGTCTATTTTGGCTCAGTGAAAAATAATCTCACAGTTGCCTACTACTTAGTTCCTTGGTTTTAGTTCACTTGGGTATGTGTGTGTGTTGCCCAAATAAAGTATTTTGAACTGCCTCCCAAGGAAGATATGAAGCATAACTAACTTCGGTAAAATACACATTCCAATACAGATTATTCTGTAGGCTTACACACTCAAACTTTTTTATAGCCTGGTTGCCTAAAGAATAGATAAGCATGCCAACCTCAGATACATTCAAAGGCAATTGCATATTAAACTAGGTTAAGTATTCTGTGATTTGGTTATTATAGCCAAAGGTCTTTGCTCACCATGATTTTAAGAAATAGAAGTGAGAGTGTCATTTTACAAACACTTGAGTTTGTGCCACCTGTGTCACTGGAACTAGAACATCATCTTCATCCTAGTTCTGCCTCTGCCTCTTGGTCTTGGAGAAAACTGTCTAATGCTCTTCCCCCCACAATGCCTAGCACAGTGCCATGTTTATATGTATATGATCAGTCATGTCCAACTCTTTGCAACCCCATGAACTGAAGCCTGCCAGACTTCTCTTGTCCATGGAATTCTCCAAAAAAGAATACTCGAATGGGTTAACATTTCTGACTCCAGAGGAACTTCCCGACTCAGGGATCAAACACGCATCTAAGGTAGCATTAAAAACAGCTTTCTGATTGTTCATTATGATGTTGGCTAATCTCAGATGGGAATAATTGCATACTCCTAAATCCAAGGACTACCCGCTCCAGTATTCTTGGACTTCCCTGGTGGCTCAGATGGTAAAGAATCTGCCTGTGATGAGGGAAACATGGATTTGATCCCTGGGTTGGGAAGATCCCCTGAAGGAAGGCATGGCAACCCACTCCAGTATTCTTGCCTGGAGAATGCCCATGGACAGAGGAGCCTAGAGGGCTACCATCCACAGGGTTGCAAAGAGTCAGACATGACTGAGTGACTAAGCACACAGAGCCAAAGTAAACCTTAAACAACCACAGGGTTTAGTCCTGACTTTAGAATTACGAGGTTCTTCAGATGGCCAAAAATATCTGCACCTCTGTTTCACTCTTGTTCCTTGGTGGCCAATTCCAGCTTGTCATCTTTTATTATTCAACAGACAGTGTAGTTACACCTGATGTTCTGAGTGCTGAGAAATAAAATGATGATGAAAACAGAATCCCTGATCTCATGAAGTTATAGAGCAGGGAAATACTAAAGAATCAAGCGAGAGGGAGTCGTTGTGATCATTCCACCTTCTCTAACTCATATCATTTCATAGGTCAGAAAGTTGACTCAGAAAAGTTAAATATTTTCTCAAGATCAAAACACTGGAATTTCTATTTTCAATTGTTCTTTGTAGCATATGAAAATGCATTTCTATATGGGCATTGTTTCTATGACCTTACATAATTCGTCATTTCTAGTTGATTTGTGTGTTGTATTGATTCATCAGAATTTGTATAACATCATATGCAAATAAATGCATTTACCTATTCCTTCCCAATATAAACACCATTTATGTTTGCCCCTTGCCATATTGCCCTGCTCAGAGCCTGCGCTGCAGTGTTGGACAGAAGTGGCGAGGATAGATTTCTTCTCTTGCCCTTGCTCTTAAGGGCAAAGTCTTCAGTCTTTCTCCCTAGTCTTCAGTGTTAGCTGCCGGCTTTGGGGTAGATATCTTAATCTGTTATTAAGGTAGTTCTCTTATATTCCTCATTTTCTCAGAGTTTTTATAATGTTTGTGTTATATTTTATCACATTCATTCCTGCATTTATAATTCTCCTTTGTCTTTGTTGCTGATGTGGCAATATAACACTAATTTTTTGAATGTTTAACTTTGTGCTCCTAAGATAAACCCACTTCATCCTGAAGGGGTGATTTTTATACACTAGACTTATTTGAGGGCTTAATATCTAGCATCTCCTAGGGTCCAACAGATTGGCCCAGTTCTTTCTCAGAGTGTTCTGATGGCATTCTCTGCTGATGTCCACAGTTATTCGGATGACTGGGTGCCCCTTGGCTCTTGCTGACTGCAGGCCCTTCTGAGTCTCTATGATGTTAATCATATTGCCTATCGTCTAGGAAGTCTGTTTATTGACTTCAGTGTGACTATCTACCAGATTCTCAGCTCAGATTTCACACCAAAAGAAACTGATGATTAAGAGCCAGAAAACTCTCTTATTACTTATATATTAACAGTGCAATTCTCTCATTATATATTCCTCCATCAATTCTATACAATCCCAGTAGACATCTCCTGATAAGAGTTTGATACTTTTATTTCCAGAATTTTGTCATTTTTTAAGCATGTCTACCCATCCATCTATCCAGCCATCCATCTTTTGATTTATAGTTGCATATATTTGCGGTTATTCTTTGGAGTCAGAAGTGAGATGAGATGGCAATGTATGGCAAATACATTGTTTAGGAAATTACTTATTTGTATTATTATGTTTAAGTAAATATGTTTTGATTACCTTAACAAGTGAATTCATATTTGTTGTTAGTTTTTAGCCTCTCCAATATATCTACTTCCTAGTAATAAATGTCTAGGAATCTAGATAATTCCAGAAAAACATGTACTTCTGCTTCATTAATTAAACTAAAGCCTTTGACTGTGTAGATCACAACAAACTGGAAAATTCTTCAAGAGATGGGAATACCAGACCACCTGACATGCCTCCTATGAAACTTGCATGTAGGTCAAGAAGTAACACTTACAATTGGACATGAATCAATGAACTGGTTCACAATTGGGAAAGAATTACATCAAGTATCACCTTGCTTATTTAAGTTATATGCAGAACACATCATGAGAAATGCCAGGCTGGATGAGGCACAAGTTGGAATCGAGATTGCCAAGAGAAATATCAATAACCTCAGATTTGCAGATGATACCACCCTATGGCAGAAACTGAACAGGAACTAAACAGCCCTTGATGAAGGTGAAAGAGGAGTGAAAAAAGCTGGCTTAAAACTCAACATTCAAAAAACTAAGATCATGGCATCTGGTCCCATCACTTTGTGGCAAGTAGATGGGGAAACAATGGAAACAGTGCCAGACCTTTATTTTTCTTGGGCTCCATATTCACTGCAGATGGTGACTATAGCCATAAAATTAAAAGACACTTGCTCCTTGGAAGAAAAGCTGTGACAAACCTAGAGTGTCTTAAAAAGCAGACATTACTTTGCTGACAAAGGTTGGTCTATTCAAAGCTGTAGTCATGTATGGATGTAAGACCTGGACCATGCAAAGGGCTGAGTGCTGAAGAATTGATGCTGTTGAATTGTGGTGTTGAAGAAAACTCTTAAGAGCCCCTTGGATTGCAAGGAGATCAAACCAGTCAATCCTTAAGGAAATCAATCCTGATTATTCATTGGAGGGACTGATGCTGAGGGTGAAGCTCCAATACTTTAGCCACCTGATGTAAAGAACTGACTCATTGGAAAAGACCCTGATGCTGAGAAAGACTGAAGGCAAAGGAGAAGGGGACAACAGAGGACTAGATGGTTGGATCACATCACCAACTCAATGGACATGAGTTTAAGCAAGCTCGGGGAGATAGTGAAGGACACGGAAGCCTGGAGTGCTGCAGTCCACGGGGTCGCAGAGTCCAACATGACCAAGCCACTGAACGACAGCAAATCTCAGTATTTATCTAGCCCGTGCTTTGGTTTATACTAGCAGTTTGTTCTTTTTTATTGTCAAACATTATTTCATTCCATGAATGTACAACAACCTGTTTATCAATTCAACAGCTGACATACATATGGGTTCTGTGCATGTTTTGGCTGATATTAAGTTGAGAAGTACATTCACATACATCTATTTTTGGTGGACATTATGTTTCATTTAGGTAATTGCCTTGGAGCATAATTACTCACCTGTATAGGAAGTGTATTTAACTTTATAATCAATTGTTAGGCATTTCACCAAAGCAATTATACTAACTTATACAAATAATGCAAGTAAGCTCTGGTTACTCAACATTTTCCTCAGTACTTGCTATTGTCAGTCTCTATAATTTTAGTCATTTTAGTGGAGGTAGAGTATATTACTTTAATTTACACATCCCTGATGACTCAGTTTTGTAGTCAAAACTTTGAGAGAATATTGGATGCTTTTGGTTTCTTGTTTCTTTTCTTAAAAAAAAAGATTTTCATTTGCTTCTGCAAGTTAGCTTGGGGGCCTATTGACTTTATTAGTATGTGAGATGAATGCAATTGTATGGCAGACTGAGAATTCTTTGGCATTGCCTTTCTTTGCGATTGGAATGAAAACTGACCTGACCTTTTCCAGTCCTGTGGCTACTGCAGAGTTTTCCCACATTTGCTGGCATATTGAGTGCAGCACTTTCATAGCATCATCTTTTAGGATTTGAATAGCTCAACTGGATTTCCATCACCTCCACTAGCTTTGTTCCTAGTGATGCTTCCTAAGGCCCACGTGACTTTGCATTTCAGATGTCTGGCTCTAGGTTGATGATCACACCATCGTGATTTCTGGGTTGCGAAGATCTTTTCTGTATAGTTCTTCTGTGTATTCTTGCCACCTCTTAATATCTTCTGCTTCTGTTAGGTCCATACAGTTTTTATCCTTTATTGAGCCCATCTTTGCATGAAATGTTCCCTTGGTATCTCTCATTTTATTGAAGAGATCTCTAGTCTTTCCCATTCTATTGTTTTCCTCTATTTCTTTGCCGTGATCACTGAAGAAGGCTTACTTATCTCTCCTTGCTATTCTTTGGAACTCTGCATTCAAACGGGTATATTTTTCGCTTTCTCTTTTGCCTTTCACTTCTCTTCTTTTCACAGCTATTCGTAAGGCCTCCTCAGACAAACATTTTATCTTTTTGCATTCCTTTTCTTGGGAATGGTCTTAATCCCTGCCTCCTGTAGAATGTCACAAACCTCTGTCCATAATTCTTCAGGCATTCTGTCCATCATATCTAATCCCTTGAAACTATTTCTCACAAGGGGTTTGATTTAGGTCATACCTGAATCCTAAATTTGACTTAGGTCATACCTAGTAAAGTAATCCTCAAAATTCTCCAAGGCAGACTTCAACAGTGTATGAACCGTGAACTTCCAGATATTCAAGCCAGATTTAGAAAAGGTAGAGGAACCAGAGATCAAATTGCCAACATCTGTTGGATCATCAAAAAAGCAAGACAGTTCCAGAAAGACATCAACACCTGCTTTATTAACTATGGCAAAGCCTTTGACTGTGTGGATCACAACAAACTGTGGAAAATTCTTCAAGAGATGGAAATACCAGGCCACCTGACCTGTTTCTTGAGAAATGTGTATGCAGGTCAGGAAGCAACAGTTAGAACTGGACTTGGAACAACAGACTGGTTCCAAATCAGGAAAGGAGTACATCAAGGCTGTATATTGTCACTCTGCTTATTTAACTTACATGGAGAGTACATCATGAGAAACGCTGGGCTAGATGAAGCACAAGTTAGAATCAAGATTGTCGGGAGGATATATCAATAACCTCAGATATGCAGATGGCATCACCTTATGGCAGGGAGTGAAGAAGAACTAAAGAGCCTCTTGATGAAAATGAAAGAGGAGAGTGAAAAAGTTGGCTTAAAGCTCAGCATTCAGAAAACTAAGATCATGGCATCCAGTCCCATCACTTCATGGCAAATAAATGGGGAAACAGTGAAAACAGTGACAGACTAATTTTTTTAGGCTCCAAAATCACTGCAGATGGTGAGTGAAGCCATGAACTTAAAAGATGCTTGCTCCTTGGAGGAAAGCTTCCCTGGTGGCTCAGACGGTAAAGCGTCTGCTTACAATGTGGGAGACCCGAGTTCAATCCCTGGGTTGGGAAGATCCTCTGGAGAAGGAAATGGCAACCCACTCCAGTACTCTTGCCTGGAAAAATCCCATGGATGAAGGAGCCTAGTAGGCTATAATCTATGGGGCTGCAAAGAGTCGGACACGACTGAATGAATTCACCTCACCTTGGAGGAAAAGTTATGACAAACCTAGATAGCATATTAAAAAGCAGAGACACTGTTTTTCAGATAAAGGTCCGTCTAGTCAAAGCTATGCTTTTTCCAGTAGTCATGTATGTATGTGAGAGTTGGACTATAAAGAAAGGTGAGTGTGGAAGTATTGATGATTTTGAGCTGTGGTGTTGGAGAAGACTCTTGAAAGTCCCATGGACTGCAAGGAGATCCAACCAGCCCATCCTAAAGGAAACCAGTCCTGAATATTCATTGGAAGGACTGATGCTGAAGCTGAAACTCCAATACTGTGGCCACATGATGCGAAGAAGTGGCTCATTTGAAAAGACCCTGATGCGGAGAAAGATTTAAGTTGGGTGGAGAAGGGGATGACAGAGGACAAGATGTTTGGATGGCATCACCAACTCAATGCACAGGAGTTTGAGTAAACTCCGTGAGTTGGTGATGGACAGGGAGGCCTGGAGTGCTGCAGTCCTTGGGGTCGCAAAGAGTCAGAAACGACTGAGTGAACTGACTGAACTGACTATTGACTTTAACCACTCTTAATTTTCCACTGATGCTTCTCGATGAAACAGGTAGTGTGAATTAAACTCAGAAAATTATGTGAGCAAATAAAACATCTCAGGGAATATGTTTTTATTTTTCCACTAGTACCAGTGGTATGTCATGCCAAGTTTTCTTGCCATCTCTCTCCGTGAGGTAAGCTGATTTCTTGTTCCTAAGAGATCCATTTATATTTTCAGCTTCATATAGATACCTATTACATCCCTACCTTTCATAAGTCTTAGGTATCAAGTGCCTTCTTCAGTATCTTGTTTGACTATCAGAACAAAAGCTCTGGGTACCTAGTATTTAGTAGTTTTCTTTGGAGCAAAAGCTATGTCCAATATTCCAAAATTCTATTTTCAGTCTTTTTCAAACTCCAGATCATTTTTTAAAAACCAAGTCTTTCATTTAAAAGCAAATTTTCAGGAAAACATGTTTTAAACAAGATAATAAATCTGATCCACCATCCATATTGCCATAAATGGAAATCTTTTCTCTTTTGTTAAAGCATATATTGATACCCCTCACTATAATTTGAAGTATTTCTTTAATACATTGATATAATTTCTGTACACTAAATGCTAATTTTATATCAATGCATTTCAACTCCTTTTTGCTTTTAATAATGAACACTTATATTATATATATTTTATATGTAGGAAAACTATTAGCATTTTTGTAAATTGGTGATTATCTTTATAATGGAATGAACTCTATAATCTTAAAACATTTATATTTTTTCACTCATCCTTTCATGCATTTATACTTTTCATTTCTTTGTATTATCTAATCATAGATAGAATTTCTGTAATATTATGATGGCTTCAGTGGGAAGAACTCCACTATCATATCATAAGACATGATGCTACTATTACCATTTATTTCTACTTTGAAAGTTTACAATTATGGTAGGATGTTAACATTGATAAACACAGTTTTGGCTTCAAATGAAGCACTCACTATTTATTTTATCCTTTGAACTAGTAATAGTGCTTTCCTATATTTGCTTGTATTGAAACATTCTACTATTAAAACAATCAGGCAAGGACTCTTGTATTCATGCCCTACTTTTAAAGTAACATTTTCATCACCATTTATAAAAGTATATATTAGTATGTCATGTCCTTTCTATTACTATTTTAATCTACAACTATTTTATTATAATAATTAAAAATATTTCTTCTATTGCTACCAAAGTTTACTACCAGATAATTCATTTGTGGAATATGTATCCCTTGAAGGTCTAAGAATTTTAAACGCAAACTTTTCTGAACCCAACATTTGAGCAAGAGGCACAGGGATTGGGTATGTTTCCTTTCATGGTTGCTGCTTTGCTAATGTTTTTAAATTTATTTCACTTGTCAAAAGTACAAGCTTTGCGTTTGTGTGTAAAATGAATTTACTAGGATGACTTTTTCACAGATAGACTTCTACTATGAAATCCACAATAAAATAGTTTAAACCTTTCTGTTAAGAAACTAAATTTATACCACACCTATAGTGGAGAGTTACAAATAAAATAAATAGAAAGATACCAAAGTAATTATTGCAGTATTCGTGTGAACATTACAACAGGGGTGATGTAATTGTTCCTTAAGACTACCATAACAAATCACTACAAAGTTAATCACTTAAAAAAACAATAATTGTTTCACAAGCTTGAGGTTCAGAAGTCCAAAATCATGATAATGACAAGATTTTGTTACTTCTGAAAACTGTAGGAGAAAAACCTTCCCTGTTTCTACAGCTTCTTATAAGGACATTTGTCATTGAATTTAGGGCCCAGACAGATAATATAGGATAATCATATCTCAGAATCTTCCATTTAATTACACCTATAAAGATTCTTTTTCCAACTAAGGTCACATAGACAAGTTCTGGGTGTTACAATTAGGACATGTCTATCAGAGCTACCATTTCAACCTTATGCTACAGGTGATAAAATTAAATACCCTACAATCATCATTTTCAAAGAAACAGAATTTATTCTGACAAGAAGGAAAAGGCTTATAGTAATTCAAACCCCTCCATTAGGGATCGCATATGAAAGTCATGGCAACAAATACTCAGAGTAGGAGAACAGACTATCAAGACCTTGCTCATATAATAAACTAAAGTAGACAGGTATTCAATCTTATATTGCCAAGATACAGAATATGGAGAAATATATTTTAAGTAAAATTAAGGTATATTAATTTTATATACCTTTTCTTTTTCAAACACGTATTTTTTCTGTTGTTAATTTTATGTGTTTATTATATTTATAGTAAAAAATAAAGACTATCCTACCTAAGCAACTGAGTTGCTTATTCTTTCTTTCCTAAAGTTTTTATTGAATAAAATTGAGACTTCTGTCTTACTGTTTCAATTTTAAGGTTTTACGTTTTGCATTTCCATGTAAAATCATTTTTGGTAACCTAAATTCCATTAGAGAGTTCCTCTATTTTATCCACATATTCAAGCTTATTAGAAAGAAAAGAACAAGTAGAAGTGTAGTATTAAAGAACATGAACAAGTAGCAGTATTCTTTTATTTTCCCCTGTATTTGTGAGTCTTTTCTCATTATCATTTCTATGGTGAGGTATTTGTATTGTTTTTCTCTTTTTTGCCTCTAATTGGTTAACCAATGATTTATCTAATTCATTATTTTCATAACCAGTTTTCTAACTAACAATCTTATTATTGTCTTTTTTTCTTTATCACTTATTCCTGATTTTGCTTTAATTAGTTTTATTCTCTGAGTTTACTTGGTTTTTAATTCTAATTAACTTCAATGTAAATAGCTCCATGTGGCTGCTGCTGCTAAGTCACTTCAGTCGTGTCCGACTCTGTGCGACCCCATAGACGGCAGCCCACCAGGCTCCCCCGTCCCTGTGGCTTGATGCCATCCAACCGTCTCATCCTCTGTTGAGTTTGCTTGAAATATTAGTTATTACTGTTAGTGTTCTTACTCTACAAATAGCTCTTGTTAATCTTCTGGCTCTGCAGCTTTGTTCTTTCATCAGAGTGCTTACTGTTTTGCATCATGTGCTGCAAGGTTTCACTTGCACTTTCACAGGATTTCACTTGCTTCAAGGTGATGGGCGGGGAGTGTCTATCCTACTCCCTTTTTGATGAGGAGGTTAGAAAACTTTCTGATTTGGGTTTGCACCTAAAATTGTTCTCCTTTCTTCCCATTTACTTCTGACAAAGGTTTATTCCTTGATCAAACTTTAGCCAGGCTCCTCTGAGTCCTGCTTTCCACTGGGTCTCAGACTTGACCTTGAACAAACACAAACACTTGTGCTAACTTGAGCTAAACACTAACTTGGAATCCAGCAGCTCATGACTGCAGCCCTAGGATGAGCTTTGCCTCTTGAAATGCTTACCTAAGAAAACTCAAGGCTACTAAAATAATTTCTCCTTTGTTCCAGCCAACACCTTAAGATAGGGCCACTGTCTCCCAGGCTCTGCGGAAGGTGGGAGCCCATGTTTAAAAAGCACTAGTTAGCAAACCCAGGTGGGTTTCTTATGGACCAGCCTCCTTTCAGCTTTTAGTAATTTTTCACTTTCTGACTCTCCTGAGTACATGCCCACCCCCTCCTCACTCCCTCATCTTCCCTTTAAAATGCTCAGTGTCTTCTGCACAAATTCAAGCTGAATTCAGCTCCTGTTAGACCCTTTTTCCTACTGCAAAAGTATGTTACTGATTAAAATCTGTCCTTACCACTAGTGTCCAGCTTTGCTTATCTTTGACACTTCTCGACATCAACAAATATTTTTATTTCCAACAGAACAGGATAGAAAATTTTAGTTTGACACAGCTTTTTCCAGACATGTGACTGAAAAACTCTTCTGGAGAAATGTTACTGAATTTATAGAGAAAAAAGTTCCCTTGTGAAAATGTTTAACTATTAAGTAACATCTGAACATTGTTTTTAAATTGGGAAATGTCTCCGGGAATTTTAATGTTTTAATGCACTTTGTAAATCAAATTAGGGAAGATTTAAACTACAGCCTTTTCCTAACATATTTGGCCACAGTAACCTTTTTTTTTTTTTTTTTTTTGGAGCACCAGTCCCAGGACATTCCAGAACTAATGTTCCAAGAAAAACACTTTTTTGAAAACCTGGCTTAAGGATTTTGAATCCAATATGTACATTTTATGCTTACACATTATTTCTGTGATTTACAGAAACATCAGATGATGGTAAGATTTTCTTCAAGTGTAGACTTTTTACCTTCTTATCAGAACCATCTCAGCATGTGTGTTAAAAAGTGCAAATTTCTGGGCCATGTCCCAAACCTGCTGAATTGGTATCCCTCAGTATTCTAATGGGAATGTAAAAAGCAGAGATATTACTTTGCCAACAAAGGTCTATCTAGTCAAGGCTATGGTTTTTCCAATGGTCATGTATGGATGTGAGAGTTGGACTGTGAACAAAGCTGAACACCAAAGAATTGATGCTTTTGAACTGTGGTGTTGGAGACTCTTGAGAGTCCCTTGGACTGTAAAAAGATACAACCAGTCTATTCTAAAGGAGATCAGTCCTGGTTGTTCTTTGGAAGGAATGATTTTGAAGCTGAAACTCCAGTCCTTTGGCCACCTCGTGCGAAGAGTTGTCTCACTGGAAAAGACCCTGATGCTGGGAGGGATTAGGGGCAGGAGGAGAAGGGGACAACAGAGGATGAGATGGCTGGATGGCATCACTGACTCAATGGACATGAGTTTGAGTGAACTCTGGGAGCTGGTGATGGACAGAGAGGCCTGGCGTGCTGCGATTCATGGGGTCGCAAAGAGTCGGACACGACTGAGCGACTGAACTGAACTGAACTCTGTGACAACCTAGAGGGGTGGGATGGGGTGGGGGTGGGAGGGAGTTCAAGAGGGAGGGGACATACGTATACCTACGGCTGGTTTACCTTGTTGTATGACAGAAATCAACACAACATTGTAAAGCAATCATCCTCCAATTAAAAATAAAAATAAAAATTTTTTAAAGAATTCCAATGGGAGGTGGGACCTGGATTCAGAATTCTAAGTGTCCAAAGTTGCATAGTTGGATTCTTATCTACATTAAAGCCCAAGAACTCAGGTGAGGAATCTAACCTCTGGCTGCCCATTCAGGATCCACAGCTGACATCATTCCCCAAAGTTGCAGGTTTTTTCGTTTCAAAGCAATAAGCTGAAGGAAGAAGAAGTAGCACAAAGCTCCTTAGACTGTATCTGCATAGAAAGAAAAAAAAAAAAAAAACAGACAAGAGAAAAAGTTCACTGATTAACTTTTCCCACTCAGCAGGTGCTAACCTTCCACTGTGCTCTCAAAGAGGCAACACTCCTTCCCAACTGATACTTCCAAGGGTGTTGGCTGCCTGTGTGTTTCCTGATAATTAAATATAGTGACTCCCTCCAGCCTTACAAATGTGTAACAATTGCAAATTTATTCTTTAAGCCATCAAACTAACTCCATAAAAACTTATTTCTGAAAGAATATTTATTAAAAAAACTCATTTGACTATGTTTTGGAAAACTATTATTTAAATGGATTTTATGCAATTCTTCCAGATTTAGAGAAAGAGGAAGTGAACCATTTTAATTTTTTAAATCCAGAGTAAATATTCTGATTTGTTCAGTGTTTCTAAGTAAGATGGACGTGCTTTTCTTTTAGTATTAATACCTCTTCTTCTTCATCCTCTCCTCCTCTTCTACCTCTTTATCTTTTCCCTTCCCCTTTCACTTCTTTTCCTCTTCCTTTTTTGCAGCCTCTCAATTTTAGTGTTCTGTTCAATACAGAAAATGAGATATGTATTGTTACCTATGCATATTGTAATGAAGACTGCTTAAATGCCTTTTGAAATCTTTTATTTCTAGACTTTGCAAAATGTTCTCCCCACTAGGGATATAGGCTCTTCAAGAAAATGGCTCTTGAGGGTTCTAAAACAAGGGGTAAGGCTGAATGAGCAGTCAGTTTGAGGAGAACTGCTTTATGTGTACCTCCGGGACTTTTTCTAATTGTTAAAAAGAAGAAAAAGAAAAAAACTGAAGCTGAGTAGAGAAGTGCCATGTTCTTTGAGAAAAGAATCCAAGCATGGAATATAGTTCAGTGGTTCTCAAACTTCAGTGTGCATCACAATCCCTGAAAAGCTTGTTAACCCAGATTGCTAGGGCTACCCCAAGGTTTCAGCAGGTCTAGGGTAGGGCCTGAGGACTGACATTTCTAATACATTTCCAGGTGATGCTGTTGGTCCAGAGACCACGTACTCTACTTCCAGATACTCTACTCTACATGCTTTCTATCTCTCTTATTTCCCTGGAAGGAAAAAACATCTATAAGTGAAAGAAGATAAAACCTAAAAGGCAACATGCAATCAGCATCTTGGAAAGGCTGGCAATCACAAATATAATTTTTAACAGGTATTATCTATGATGGTTCACTAAGAGCCAAGCAGCTGGTTCCAATGTATGACAGAATCTAGCAGGATGCATTTTTAAAATTAAACAGGATGATGTAACAAGAAACAGTTAAAGACTGGTGAGGAATGTATTGGGTTGGCCAAAAAGTTCCTTCAGGTTTTTCCATAACATCTATGGAAAAGCCCACACAGAACTTTTTGCCTAATCCAATAACAGAGGTCATTTAAATGTTGCTCTAAAATGTATTTTTAAATGAATTGGTAGTATGTTCTTTAATCTTAAATAATTGCTTATATTAATAATGAATGGGAAATACATGTTAAGAGATCTATGGAGTGTTGAATAAAAATACTTACCTGAATTCTATTTCATATTTTGCAGGAGTCTCGTGATTCATTTTTTGGAGGCTATAGCCTATAAAATTTATGAGTTACAACTCTAAGCCCCAAATTAATAAGTAACAATAAAATATGAACTATTAAAAATGTTTTATCAAAAGATAATCCATATTTTCTTCTAAGCTTTTTCCAAAAATTCAATGTAAAATAATAAAGCCCTTCTTAATCCCCTCAACCCAAAGGCTATGCTCATTCCCAAAGATGACTACTGTAGCAGTATTCTATATAAAAGGGCTTATCTTATTCACTTCCTCAGTGTGTGGCCAATATATCACCCTTTTCTTTTCATCTTGTATATAGGTCTAAGCAGTATTTTCCCTCCTACATCTGAGTTATTCATCTCAGGATTTTAAAAATTTATCTAGGACTTTCAAACTAAAAAGTTAAATTCTGAACAGTAAGATATAATGAAAGAGCCTTCAGGATAATTTAAATACATCATTAACTGGCTAATATGACAAAAAATTCCAATCAACCTTTATCAGTTGCATCTCTCTTCAATGACCCTTCAACCTACTTTCCTTTGAACTACTTTGAGCTGTAGAACTACTTTGAAAATTCTCCTGAGGAATGTAAATGACTTGCATTTTCAGTCACCCCCTGACAATTTTCATTCACTATTTAACAGGCAATTATCTGACCATCCAGAGTTCCAAATAACTCTCCAGGAGAATGGAGTGTCCTCTGAGTTCAGTGAAGAGGTGAGAGCCCATATGCCAATAATAGCCAGGATTTTAGTCCTGTAACTTCTCTTTTCTCCTTCAGGTTTCTTCACCCAACTTTTTCTCCGGATCTTCTCAGTGTGATAAATCTACTAATAACACACCATCTCCCAAGAATCAGTAAATTATAAACTGTTTAAGAAATGTGTTAAATACTGTGTATCTCAATGTTTTACACAATAAAGTTATGTAAGCAACACCTTATAGCAGTGGAATACATTTCTTACGCTCTGAAGGATCATATATTCAAGGCATAAATTACTTTCTTCAATTTAATTCAGTTAACCAAACATTTAATATCACTTTTACTTTTCTGGCTCTGTTTAAGAAGCAAGCACCATACACAGGTAAATAAGATGGGGATTTTTAAATAATTTCAGTTCATAGGGAAAATGAGAAGAGTCACAGTGGAGATGAGATTACAACTGTTATGATGAAAGTTTACTAGCAGACTGGACAACATACATGGGAGAATAAAGGAGGGGGTTCCAGAAAGAAATAATTTCTGAATAGCTTCCTTGTGTTCAATTTAACTATGGCAGCCACCACTAAATACCTAGATTTTGGTTTATTCTTTCAACTGAAAATTTTTCTGATATTGGAATAAGAAAGAAGAACATGTCAAGTAATCAATAACTTAATTCTTCAGTTACATATAATTATATATATATATATATATAAATATACAATCTCGTGAATCCTCAAAAGAAATCTATAGAATATGCATCTTTTCTCTCAACTCCTGCATTTTCTCTATGCCCTCACTTGTCCCATTTCTACTTTTTTCTTCTCTGATTTATTTAAGTGAAAAGGATTATAACCTTGCTCTCGTATCCCTATGATACCTACATAACTGTAAAACTATAATAGAAAAGAACCTGAGAATCGAGGAAGAGGTTAGTGGATGACAGAGTAATAAGGATAGACAAGAACAGTTTTAAAATGTCCACATCAGAAATTATGTGGAAGGAAACCTGCTCATTTCTGTTCTTTGTGGTTGTACTTGCAGGAGTCATCCATCCATTTCTCCCTTCTTTCTTAGCCCATGAATCAGTCAGTCAATGCCAATCTCTTTCTCTAGTGTGTATGCATACACAAACACACACCACCACACCACCGTCACTACAACACACCACCTAGAGCCCCGCCCACGGGTTTGAATCAGTGTACTTATTTACAACTGTTAAGAAAAATTTTCCTCAAAATTTGAGTTCTAAAATGGGGATGCAATTACAAATCTTCCTCAACTAACCATGGGATCATATCCTGATAAAGCCACCATCAAGCTGAAAATATCATATGTCAAAAATGCGTTTAATACATCTACCCTACCAAATATCAGAGTTTAGCCTTCCCTATCTTAAACTTGCTTGGAACACTTACATTAACTTACGGTTGAGCAAAATTAGCTAACACAAGGTCTCTTTTATAACAAAGTGTTGAATAGCTCATGAAATGTATTGAATACTGTTCTGAAAGTGAAAATAGAATGGCTGTATGTGCACACAACGGTCATAAGTGTATGGGCTGTTTACTCTTGATCTCAAGGTTGACTGGGAGCTGTGGCCTCATTGCTGCTGCTTGACATCACATGAGAATATCATACCCAAATTCAAATGTGAAGTACAATATCTACTGAAAATGTATTGCTTTCACACAATCATAAAGTAGAAAAATCGTAAGTCAAACCATCGTAAGTTGGGGTCATCTACCTGCAGTAGGTCTAAGGAATACAGAGGCTCTTTCATGTGTGTGTGAAAATAAAAATAGTTGAAACTCAATGGAATTTTAAATTTTTTAAATTTGCCCTTAATCTACACAAAAATACAGAGATATACCAATACAACTTTTAAAAATTCCCATTAACCCTTGAATTTAGTTGGTGATATTTCATGTGTAAACCTGGTTCCTTATTTTTCATCAGATGACTTTTGCCATCTAAATGTTTTGTCATCCTACTTTTCACCTTCTTTTGCTCCATGGAGACTGGAATATACTTTTACTTTCTCTTTGGGGTATTCTGAATAAGTTAAATTTAAATCACCATTCCATGATTTTCTGAATGAAAATAAATTACTATCAGTTATCTTTTACTCATTATTTTGTTGAGCTGTTATGTTTTTATTCCTGCCTTTACTAACTGTATAAAATATAAAATGGGCTTTTCATCAACATGACTGTCATCAGATATATTGAGAAATTTTACAAGAAATAACAAATGGACAGACTATTGGGGTAAAAAAATGTTTTCTACTTTTAACTCCTATAGGTCATCTGCTGTGAATCTAATGGATCTAAGGTACAATTATCACAATTTAAATGACAAAGAATTTTTCATTTTATAAGTCTCTAAAAGCCCTACAAATTATTCCTCAGACTGCTTCCTAGTTGATACTGCCTACTATATTTCATTAATATATTCCATTCTGATGTTAACAGGACAGTTGATTAGAGGCTCTATTCCCAAACAGGGTTGCATTATGCCTTAGCACTTTCCTCTGTGAAAGAAGGAAATGGCAACCCGCACAGATATTCCTGCCTGGAAAATTCCATGGATGGAAGAGCCTGGGCAACAGTCCATAGGGTAGCAAAGAATGGACATAACTGAGGGCATGCACATGTATGCACAGTCACACACACAAACACACACACACACACTCTTTGCTCTATGGGTCCCTTATTCTAAGAAAAGATAAACAGATACACACACACACGTATATATAACTACACATATTACACACATACATTTATAATATATTTAACATATATTAGAAGTATATTTTATAGGTTTTTTGATATAAAGATGAATATAATCAAGTCTGTGTTAAAAATATAAACATTTTCTTCAGCTCTAAAAGTTTTTCTTCTGACTTAGAGTAAAATATCGATATTTTTGTAGGCCTCCCCAAATTTAGTGGGCACTTGGTTCTGTGCTTTGGTTCTGTGCCTACTGGACAAGTCAGTCCTGCTCTCCACAATCTCCATGGCTCTCTCCTCATGTCCTTCAAGTCTTTGCTATTGACACCTACCTTGACCTCCCTACTTAAAATTACACCTTCTCCTTGCTCCGATACTTCCAATCTTTCATATGTTTCTCTGTATACCTTTCATATACTAAGTCACCTTTTCATACACTAAGATTGACTTGTTACTTATGTGTGTTTCCCCTGTTAGAATATGAGCTCCATGAGGTCACAGCTTTATCTCCAAATCCCTGAACAGCATATGGCATTGAGTAACATCTCAATAATCCTCTCCTAAATGAAACAGGTAGGAAATAAGTCTTTGCCTATTTTATTCTTCCTGTTTTGTAAATTTCTATTTTATTTTTTGATGCTCCCAGAAACTAAAGGATGGGATAGAGGAATGTGAGATCAATGTGTAATATGAGGGTGGTTTTAAAGACTGCATTAAAAATGAGCTTTGTGCTTTAAAGACTCAAACATAATAAAAAAGTTTTGTATCAGTTGTCAGTCTTGCTGTATCCCTCCAAGGTCCTCATTATTTATATTTTAACCTTTGCCTGAAAGGCCATAGTTATATTTAAAAGTACTATGTCCCTTTCAGAATGTCAGCATTGTTTTAGTCAAATCCAAGCCATAATCACAACATGATCCTTAGAAAGCAGAAGTATGAATACTCTCACTTAATATTATATCTGTCATGAGAGGAAGGAAAAGAAAAAAGAGGAGGAAAGCTGCAGTTTTTCATACCTATTATGTGCTAGGAGCTGTAAGGCTCTCTATAGTAATCTCTTGAATCCTCAGAACAGCTCTATGAAGTAGGTGTTAGTGCGTGCTCACTCAGTCCTACCTGACTTTGCAATCCCATGGACTGTAGCCTGCAATGTTCCTCTGTCCATGGGACTTCCCAGGCAAGAGAACTGGAGTGAGTTGCCATTTCCTCCTCCAGGGGATCTTCCTGACCCAGAGATCAAATTCGTGTCTCCAGTGTCTCCTGGAGGAAATTTTTTTTTAAACCACTGTGCTACCTGGAAAATCCCAGGTATTAGTATTCCTAACTAAAAAGTAGGGAAGTACCATTCAGATTCTATTCTACCTTAACAGAATTTGCCTGAGAGCACATGTCTGGCAAAGATGAACTAGGATTTAAACCATTATCTATTGGGCTTTACAGCTTAAGCATTTTCAATTACATTTTTGTCACAAAAAAAGCATTGTAAGTACTGGTTTAAAAAAAAAAGGCACCAGGATCCTGGGGACAATGAAAGGGTACGAAAGGATTGCGAAGTCTGGAACAACACTGTATGACAGGGACTTGTATCACTCATTTCTTTAACAAAGAATAACAGCAAATGGTTATAGGCTAATGTGACAACATGACTGGGTATTGTCAGTGACTTTATTTTTAAAAGTTTCTATTCACTGACTTTACTGTAAAAGTCTCTGTCCAGTAATTTTACCATGAAACTTCTTTTATTAATCTTATTGATGAGAAATAGCCAGAATTGGGTATGACTGATAGTGGCTTCAACTTATTAAGATCGATCTACTGCTATAAATTTATTTCTCTCAAAAATATTTGTATCACCAACCCCTGTTTAAATAACCAGTCATCATATAAAGAAGGAAAGTGGGCTATCTGAAATCATCACGTTTTATTTGATTACAATTATTTCCATTAGGGCCAACTTCAAAGCCAAAAGGCAAAACTTGTTTGGAGAAAGCATCAACAAAAAATAAAAAACTTCCATACTTTTGAGGGTAACTGTTTCTGTAAAAGTACTGATGTAAAATTAAAAAAAAAAAAAAAGATTACTCATTTTAATCAATATTTAGACAATAAGCAAATTCTGGTTTTTTCAGATATAAGCATTTTGGTATATATAAAATAAGTCCTGTGGAGTTGAGTACACATTTCTTATCTCTTTATCATTCAGTCAGCAAAAATTTCTTAGTTGTCTATTGTACATAGAGGTCTGTGTTCTATAGCACTCATAATTACATCAAACTTTAAAATATTGTTAGACACTAGACTTGACCTAGAAAAATGTTTACCCTTGAGTTGGAATAATAAGACAAAAAGTATGGCTTACAGAGATTAATCACCAAATGGTAAATCTATGTTGTCTGAGGCCCAAGACTACCCCATTCTTCATGGTACTAACTCCTGGACATTCTCACAAGCCAGCAACCAAAAGTTTTATCTTTGGCTCGATAGGGACCATCCTGAGTGATGGTCAGCTTACCAGTTTAGTGACACTGTGACAGCTGAATGACAGACAGCAAGGTATTTAACTCTCTAAGCTTTAGTACACTCTTAAAATAGAGATAATGTCTACCATAAAGAGTTGCTCTGGGATCACAGAAGATGTATTTAAAATGCCTGGCATAATAAAAGGTGTGAGGTGATATCCTATTGTGGTTTTAAGTTGCATTTCCCTGACAATTGGTGAGATATGACTGCATGTCCTTTGGAACTGCTATTACCAAAAAGGCAAGAAATAACAAGTGTTAGAGAGAACGAGGAGAAAGAAAACCCTTTTACACTGACAATAGGAATATAAATTAGTGTAGCCTCTATGGAAAACAATATAGTAATTCCTTAAAAATATTAAAAATAGAACCAGCATGTTACCCAGCTATTTCACTTTTGGGTATTTATCAGAAGAATATGAAAACACTAATTTGAGAAGATATATGTGCCCCTTTGCTCATTATACCACTGTCTGCAAGCCAAGATATGGAAACAACCCAAGTGTCCACAAATGGATGAGTAGATAAAGATGTGTTTTGCGTGTGTATACACACACACAATGGACTACTACTCACCTTAAAAAGATGAAATCTTGCCATTTGTGATGACATGGATGGACCCTGAGGGTTTTATGCTAAGTGAGCAAGTCACATGAAGAAAGACAAATACTGTAAGATTTAATTTATACATGGAATATTAAAAAACAAAATAAATGAAGAAACCAGAAAGAAACAAACACATAGATACAGAGACCAGAGTAGCAGTTACTGAAACAAAGAGATAAGGGGAAGACAAAATGGGTAAATGGGATCAACTGTATGGTGACAGATAAAAATCGAACTTTTGGTAGTGAGCATGCTGTAGTATAAACAGAAACCAAAAGACAATGCTGCCCACATGTGACTTTACAATGTTATAGACCAGTGTTAGATCAATAAAACTAAACTAATGAACTAATTTTAAAATGTCTGGCATGTATTTAGCGCTTAAACAATAGCAAGTTTTAGTTCTAAAAGCAGTATATGTCTAGGAAAATAACAATAGAGAAGAAAGAAATGAAAAATATATTTCCCTGTATTTTGATAATACGTATACAATTATATGTATGCTTCTCTGGTGGCTCAGATGATAAAGAATCTGCCTGCAATGTGGGAGATGTGGGTTCAATCCCTGGGTTGGGAAGATCCCCTGGAAGGGGGCATGGCAACACACTCTGGTATTCTTGTCTGGAGAATCCCTTGGACAGAGCAGTCTGGCAGGCTTCAGTCCATGGGGTTGCAAAGAGTCAGACATGACTGAATGACTAAGTACAGCACAGCATACAGCTTCAAATGTACCAAAGGTAAATGTTTTCATAGAGCTTTGGCAGTTGTGAGATATTCAAAACTAATTTGATACACAATATGAACATAGTAATCAGTGAATGATCCCATTTGGTTATATAATGCTTCCTCTTCAGATAAGATTTTAAAAAAGAAAAAGACATTTGCATTATAGTTAAATTGTTTCATAACATGCCATCATGCCACCAATTTATGCTTCCATTATACCAATTTTCTTACTTAATTGCTCATTAACTATCATTCTTTCTTCCTAACCACAAGCTCCATGAGGGCAGGACCCCTTTTTTCTGTCACTACATCATCAATGTCAAGCAGAGTTCCTGGTACAGAGTACTAGGCTCAATAAGTGTCAGTTGATTAAATTAGTGAATTAATAGTAGTTTGTGAAGGGAGAGGGATTTCATTTTTATTGAATATGTTCCAGGCATTTTATCCCATTTAATCTTTGAAAAAAATGTTTTGAAGTAATTTTCTTATTCCCATTTTATGGTTTAGGAAACTGAGGCTCAGAGAGTTTAATTAATGTGTCCAAGGAAAAGATAGATTCAATTGAATGCAGAGTTCCAGAGAATAGCAAGGAGAGATAAGAAAGCCTTCTTAAGTGAACAATGCAAAGAAATAGAAGAAAAACAATAGAATGGGAAAGAGTAGAAATATCTTCAAGAAAATTGGAGATACCAAAGGAACATTTCATGCAAAGATGGCCAGTCAATCCTAAAGGAAATCAACCCTGAATATTCATTGGAAGGACTGTTGCTGAAGCTAAAGCTCCAATACTTTGGCCACTTGATGCGAAAAGCCGACTCACTGGAAAAGACCCTGATGATGAAAGATTGAGGGCAGAAGGAGAAGGGAAAGAGAGAAGATGATGATTGGATTAAAATCACCAACTCAATGGACAAGAGTGAGCAAACTCTGGGAAACAGTGAAGGACAGGGAGGCCTAGCATGCTGCACTCCATGTCCAAAGAGTTGGACATGACTTAGCAACTGAACAACAAGGTCATTTGCATCAGGAGAATTTAATCCCAGGTCTTGATTTAAAACCCATGTCATTTCCCCTCTACCACTCAAACTATGGCCTTGCTTGTTTTCCATGAATCAAGTTAGGCTTTACTGTCTGAGGGAAATTAGCAATTATCTGTGTCTGCTGAGAAGTTGCAGCTTCTGAAATTTTTCAACATTAAGTAAGGAGGTAATAAAATTCATCTTTCCAGTTATTCCTGCAAGAGACATGATAGAAAGAACAAACGTTAGGACAGTGTGTTTAATCCCCCTCCACTACCTCCAACATTGGAAGTTAGCTATTCTGGAAAAAAAAAACTTGGTTTCCTAGACAGATGGTGGGAAGACATAACAAACATGCAAAATACTTCAGAAGAAAAATGATAGAAAGGAAGGAACACAACAGAAATAAACAAAATCCTAGCCTAGAAGAAAATACCTAAAGGAGCAGAAGAAAATTCCTCACATGAATTTCAATCTATAGATCATCTTACTATGGATATGGGTCCAGTTTAAGAAAACAAACAATATGAGATTATTTAGGGGAATTGTGGTCAGAAAGAACAAATATTCATATATAAGTAATCAGTAAAAGAGAAACAGCAAGAAACAAATGGCAATAAAACTGAAAATAATGATGAAAAGGAAAGATTAGAAATAATCAGAGTGAACACAGAAGAAAAAGGAGAAAAGATTAAGAAGTAGGAAGATATTTTAAAGCCAGTAGAGAAAAGCCATGGACAGAAAGATGAGCCAAGAGTGTCACTGAAGAAGTGAATTTTACACATACAAACAGGGAAAAAATTAGTTTCTGAGATTCTAAATGGAGAACACTTATTTAATGAAGAAAGAACTGATTCAGTAAATTGTTAAAGTATAGTAAATTCCAGGAAAATGTGAAAAGATACTCAATGATGAGTTAAGTTCTGATAAAGTAATTTAGCATCAACAATAAAGAAAAAATGCACTCAACCAGCCACAAAAATCCTTGACACAATGGGAGAAGTTCAGGCTAGCTTGTGCTCAGAAATATTTAATGCCAGCAAATAATAGGGCAATAGCTCAAAAGTTCAAAGCAATATATCAAAGTTCTGGTGAAAAATGAGATGCCTATATGCATTTTTTAATTGGAGGAATACAGGAAATGCAGCACCCTTGAACTCTTCTTGGAAATTTCACTTGAAATCTGGAAAAGATTAAAAGAAAGGGCTCAGAAATAAGGAACTATTAGTAAAGAGTTAATAATGAGCAGACTTAAATATAGAACTAATTCAGACAATTCTATAACTGTTGAGAACAGAGTTTTAAATGATTTTGAATTTGGCAGCATATACAAAAATAATTTAATCTGGAAGAAGCAAGAGATGTGAAAAATGTAAGACTGTTATTTTTCTATTTTTACAGTGCAAGTAAAAATATTCTTTATGACGGAAACATGTAGTTTTAAAACTAATGCCAGCCTTTTACTATTTTTCAAAAACGTAACCCAACCTTACGATGTTGAAGGAAATATTTTCTTTGGTAAAAGAGTGATATATGAAGTCCAGCAATGTTTTGATTTTATTTCAGTATGCTTCTTTTTTAATTAAATTCAAGTAAAGAGGAATTCAATATGACTACAAAAGTGCGTGTGTGTCTAAGAGCTCAGTCATATCTGACTCTTTGTGACCCTATGGTCCATAGTCTACCAGGCTCCTCTGACAATGGGATTTTCCAGGCAACAATACTGGAGTGGGTTGCCACGCCCTCCTCCAGGGGATCTTCCCAACACAGGGATCAAATCTGCATCTCCTACATTGCAGGCAGATTCTTTACTGCTGAGTCACTGGGGAAGCCCCTTAAAAAGTATATATGTTACATAAAAGCATTCTATCAACCTATCAAGCCATTCATTCTTTTACCTGTAGAGATGCAAAGAATAATGTCTAGAATTTCATTGAACTAGGATTATTATGTATTATTTTCAGATGATGAAATTTGGGATTTTTTTCTTCCTTTTTAAGTACTTATCTTCATTGACTGTACACTTTGTTATGGTTAGCCATGAATTTTATAAAGAGAATAGTGACTTCCTTTAAATAAAAGAACTACATGCTGCTGCTGCTGCTAAGTCGCTTTAGTGGTGTCCGACTCTGTGCGACCAAATAGACGGCAGCCCATCAGGCTCCCCCATCCCTGGGATTCTCCAGGCAAGAACACTGGAGTGGGTTGCCATCTCCTTCTCCAATGCATGAAAGTGAAAAGGGAAAGTGAAGTCGCTCAGTGTCTGACTCTTGGAAACCCCATGGACTGCAGCCTACCAGGCTCCTCCATCCTGAGATTTTCCAGGCAAGAGTACCGGAGTGGGGTGCCATTGCCTTCTCCGAAAGAACCACATACACATACACATATCCCTTTTGGATTTCTGTTTCAGTGAATTGCCTATTTAAACTATTTGCACATTTGTTTTTCGTATGTCTTTCCCATTATCTCTGTATAGAAGATATTTTTATGTCTGCTCTAATAACTTATCTTCAGTCATAAGTGTTGCCAATATTCTTTGTCTTTTATGTTTAATAATGTAGATTATATACAAATATATTAGCAATTAGAATGAAGTTTATTGTTACTTATCCTTTGGCATTAATTATTTATCAAATTTAAATATACTCTGGACAATATATTTGTTTATGGCTTCTGAAATTCCTATTTTGCTTAAGGAAGCCTTCTTTGGAAAGTCATGCAGACATTCACCAATATATTCTCCCACTATTTTGGATATTCATATTGCTATATATCAAATGCATTTTTGTGGAAAATACAAGTTGAACTAGTTTCATCTTCTTCCAGATAAATAACGGTCTATGCCAGCACTGTTTGGTTTTTTTTTTTTTTAATCTCATTGAGCTAAAAACGTTAATTTTAATCATTCCATGTGATTCTTGCTTACATTTTTGGATATTGTAACCTATTGCAGGGGATATTGTAACCTATCTCAATACTGTGATTGCGGCTTTATAGTAAATTTTAATAGCTGAAAGATAAGCTCATCTTTTTAGTATTCTTTTTTTCATTGTTTGTACTATTCTCAGAACTTTATTCCATCATCTAAACTTAAAAATAATTTAATCTAGTTCCCCAAACAAAACAAAATAAAAGCATTAAGATTCACAGTGGAATGCAATTTCGCTTAATACTATCTTACTTCGTATTTGTTTATATTTAATAATTTCTCTTATATAGACTCTATTAAATGTATTTCTAAGCAATTAAAGGGCTAGCAATTCTTATTGAGCTTTCTATTTTTCCATTCTGAGTACTAGCAATAAAGGAAAAAGCTATTGAATTTTCTATATTTTGATATATTAGTAAAATTATGTTTCTTATTTTATACCATATTAATATTAATTCTAAGCATGAAAGGTACCATTTCTCATTTATAAGATTGATAAATGCTTTAAATCATGGTAGCATTCAGTTCTAGAAAGTATTTAAGGAAACAGGCACTATTGTGTATCGCTGGTAGCGTTATGATTTACTCAAAAAGTTAGAGTTTCAGTTATCAAAATTGTTCTGGCTTTTGTCATAAAATTAAATTAGTCAGTGTTACTCTTATTGTTGTGCCAAAAGTCCAAACCAGTTCAATAAAACAAGAAAAAATGGCATAAAAATTGAAAAGAACAAAATAATCTTCATTTACAAATGGGAAAGTTGAACAGCTGGATGTAAATCAATGAAGTGAGAATAATCTCACCACACACAAAAATAAACTCAAAATTGTTTAAAGACTTAATTACAAGACATGACACAATAAAACTCTTAGAAGAGATCATAGGCAAAACTTTCTCTGACATAAATCATACCAATGTTTTCTTAGATCAGTCTCCTAAGGCAATAGAAATAAAAATAAGAATAAACAAATGAGACCTAATCAAGCTTATAAGCTTTTGCACAGTAAAGGAAACTGTAAACAAAACAAAGACAACCTATAGAATGGAAGAAAATATCTGAAAACAATGTGATCAACAAGGGCTTAATTTCCAAAATATAAAACAACTCATAAAACTCAAAAACAAAAAACAACCCAATCAAAAAATGGGCAGAAGATCTAAACAGACATTTCTCCAAAGAAGACATACAGATGGCCAACAGGCACATGAAGTGACACTCAGCATTGCTAACTATTCAGTTGAGTTCAGTTCAGTTCAGTCGCTCAGTCGTGTCCGACTCTTTGCGACCCCATGAATTGCAGCACGCTAGGCCTCCCTGTCCATCACCAACTCCCGGAGTTCACTCAGACTCACGTCCATTGAGTCAGTGATGCCATCCAGCCATCTCATCCTCTGTCGTCCCCTTCTCCTCCTTCCCCCAATCCCTCCCGCATCAATGTCTTTTCGAATGAGTCAACTCTTCGCATGAGGTAGCCAAAGTACTGGAGTTTCAGCTTTAGCATCATTCCTTCCAAAGAACACCCTGGGTTGATCTCCTTCAGAATGGACTGGTTGGATCTCCTTGCAGTCCAAGGGACTCTCAAGAGTCTTCTCCAACACCACATTTCAAAAGCATCAATTCTTTGGTGCTCAGCCTTCTTCACAGTCCAACTCTCACATCCATACATGACCACTGGAAAAACCATAGCCTTGACTGCTAAGTCTGCTGCTAAGTCGCTTCAGTTGTGTCCTACTCTGTGCGACCCCATAGACGGCAGCCCACCAGGCTCCCCCGTCCCTGGGGTTCTCCAGGCAAGAACACTAGAGTGGGCTGCCATTTCCTTCTCCATGTCAAAACAGCATTCAATGTATGTCAAAATAGCATTCAGTGTATGTCTTAACAGTGAGAGGCATCGCCCTCCCCAAGCAGGGAGACTGGCCCCACCGAGCTCTTCCCTGGAAGCCCCACCCCACATCCCAGCATCAAGTCGCCACAGCCTTGAACCCTCCCTGTGAGCACCTGTGCTTCCCTTGTGTGTACTTATTTGGGGCACTGACTAGCAAAATGTGTCCTTGGGTAGACGGACCTTAGTTGGCAAAGTAATGTCTCTGCTTTTGAATATACTATCGAGGTTTGTCATAACTTTTCTTCCAAGGAGTAAATGTCTTTTAATTTCATGGCTGCAGTCACCATCTGCAGTGATTTTGGAGCCCCAGAAAATAAAGTCTGACATTGTTTCCACTGTTTGCCCATCTATTTCTTAAGAAGTGATGGGACCGGATGCCATGATCTTCATTTTCTGAATGTTGAGTTTTAAGCCAACTTTTTCACTTTCCTCTTTTACTTTCATCAAGAGGCTTTTTAGTTCCTCTTCACTTTCTGCCATAAGGGTGGTGTCATCTGCATATCTGAGGTTATTGATATTTCTCCCGGAAATCTTGATTCCAGCTTGTGTTTCTTTGAGTCCAGCGTTCTCATGATATCCTCTGCATATAAGTTAAATAAGCAGAGTGACAGTATACAGCCTTGACGTACTCCTTTTCCCAAAAGAATAAAATAATGCTATCTGCAGTATCATGGATATAACTAGAGATTACCATACTAAATGAAGTAAGTCAGAAAGAGAATGACAAATACTATATAATATCACTTCTATGTGGGATCTAAACTATGACACAGGAAAAGTGGCGCTAGCAGCTTTCTGTGGCCACAGAGCACCCAGAGCTAGAAGGTCCACAGGAAGGATATCGCAACTTCCAAGGACAGCGGGAAGACAAGTGAGGCTTCAGAGGACAGCATGACGGCAACCAAGATGTCAGGGGACAGCAGGAAAGAAGTAGAAGCTTCAGAGGACAGCAATCAGGAGGTGGCACCATAAGTAACAGATTCCAAAACAAAGGCCAGAAGCAGAGTTTTAATAAAGCATTTGGACAGTAATTTGAAGTAGAGGATTTATTTGGCAAAAACAGAACTATGTTCAACAACGTGGAACTGAACACTATTTTTCATACAAAGTTAAAAGCACATTGTATTTCCTTCCTGACCACTTGCCCAGTCCCCATCTCTTCGAGAGAGAAAAGCTTCGTCTAAATTATTTCATCTGATGACTATCATTTATAACTTTATTGCTACTTCTGTTTTGGAAAAGGTGTATAGATTCATTGCATATTCTAAGGTATTGTCTATAGATTATAAGATAAAGTCAAGCATGTATCTGCTGATACTTTTTAAGTTGACCTGTCTTTATACTTAGAAATGTCTCTTAATAGTAGGCTTCCCTGGTGGCTCAGATGGTAAAGACTCGCCTGCAGTGCAGGATACATGGGTCAGGAAGATCCCCTGGAGAAGGAAATGGCAACCTGCTCCAGTAATCTTGCCTGGAGAATTCCATGGACAGAGGAAACTGGCAGGCTACAGTCCATGGGGTTGCAAAGAGTCAGACATCACTGAGCAACTATCACTCACAAACTATGACACAAATGAATCTATCTATAAACAGAAACAGAATCATAGACATAGAGAACAGACCTGTGATTGTCAAGGGGAAGGGGGTTGGGAGAGACATAGAGTAGGAGGCTAGGGTTAGTAGATATAAGATATTACATACAGAATGGATAAATAACAAGGTCCTGTTGTATAACACAGGGAAATATATTCAATACCCTATGATAAACCATAATGGAAAAGAATATAATAATGTGTGTACATGAATAACTCATTTTGCTGTACAGTAGAAATCAGCACAACACTGTAAATCACCTATACTTCAATAAAAATAAATAAAAAGAAAATGAAATTTGAAAAATTTTTATTAGAATAAAATGCTTCAAATGTCAGAGAATGAGTATAATATGTGATTGGAAGAACTCTATCTGGAAAACTATCAAATATTGCATAGGGAAGTGTAATAGCCTTAAAGAAATGGAGAGACATGGTTACTTGGGATTGGAAAATTCACTGTTTTCAAGATGCCCCATTCCCCCCAAACTGATTCATACTGAATGTAGTCTGACTCAAAACTCAGCAGGCAATTTATAGAAATGCATAAACTGATTATGAAATTCATATGGAAATACAAAGGACAAAGAATAAATAAAAGAGCTTGAAAAAGAGCAACAAAGTTAGAGATCTTACATTAGCTGATTTTGAAACTAATTATAAACCTAAGATAATCAACCTAGTGCGGTATTATGGTAAGGGCCAAAAAATAATGAAACGAGAGTTCAGAGATATATTCAAACATTTACTATCAACTGATTTTTCACAAAGGCACCAAGATAATTCAGTGGACAAAGGAGAGGCATTTCAATAAATGGTCCTTGATGAACTTGGTATTTTTATGTGATGTGGCAGCCTGGATAGGAGGGGAGTGTTAGGGAGAATTTGTTGTTCAGTTACTCAGCTGTGCCCAGTGCTTTGCAACCTCAAGGACTGCAGCATGCCAGGCTTCCCTGTCCTTCACTCTCTCTCAGAGTTTGCTCAAACTCTTGTCCATTGAGTTGATGATGCCATCCATCATCTCATTCTCTGTTGCCCCCTTCTCCTCCTGCCTTGAATCTTTCCTAGCATTGGGTTTTTTTTCCAATGAGCCCCTCCTGGCATCCTGAGTTCAAAGTAGTGAAGCTTCAGCCTCAGCATCTGTCCTTGCAATGAATATTCAGGGTTAATTTTCTTTAGGATTGACTGGCTTTATCTCCTGGCTGTTCAAGGGACTCTCAAGAGTCTTCACTGTCACAGTTCAAAAACATCAATTCTTCAGTGCCCAATCTTCCTTATGGTCCAGCTCTCACATCCATGACTACAGAATGCAGTAGTTATGTATGGATAAATCATAAAAACCACAGCTTTTACTGCAAAGACCTTTGTCAGCAAAGTGATGTCTCTGCTTTTTAATATGTTGTCTAAGTTGATTATAGCTTTTCTTCCAAGGAGCAAGCATCTTTGAATTTCATGGCTGCAGTCAATGTCCACAGTGACTTTGGAGTCCAAGAAAATAAAGTTGGTCACCTTTTCCATTTTTACCCTGTTTATTTGCCACCTGAGGGAGAAAGAATACATATGTATATATGACTGAGTCCCTAGGCTATTAATCAGCTATTCAGTTCAGTTCAGTCATTCATTTGTGTCTGAGTCTTTGCAAGTCCATGGACTGCAGCACACCAGGCTTCCCTGTTCATCACCAACTACCAGAGCCTACTCAAACTCATGCATCACATTGATGATGCCATCCAACCATCTCATCCTCTGTCATCCCCTTTTCCTCTCACCTTCAATCTTTCCCAGTATCAGGGTCTTATCCAAAGAGTCAATTCTTCACATCAGGTACTGGAGTTTCAGCTTCGGCATCAGTCCTTCCAATGAATATTTAGGACTAACTTCTTTTAAGATTGGTTGGATCTCCTTGCAGTCCAAGGGGCTCTCAAGAGTCTTCTCCAACACCACAGTTCAAAAGCATCAATTCTTTGGTGTTCAGCCTTCTTCACAGTCCAACTCTCACATCCATACATGACCACAGGAAAAACCATAGCCTTGACTAGCGGACCTTAGTCGGCAAAGTAATGTCTCTGCTTTTGAATGTGCTATCTAGGTTGGTCATCACTTTTCTTCCAAGGAGTAAGCATTTTAATTTCATGGCTACAGTCACCATCTGCAGTGATTTTGGAGCCCCCAAAAATAAAGTCTGACACTGTTTCTACTGTTTCCCCATCTTGGTTGGATCTCCTTGCAGTCCAAGGGGCTCTCAAGAGTCTTCTCCAACACCACAGTTCAAAAGCATCAATTCTTTGGTGTTCAGCCTTCTTCACAGTCCAACTCTCACATCCATACATGACCACAGGAAAAACCATAGCCTTGACTAGACGGACCTTAGTCGGCAAAGTAATGTCTCTGCTTTTGAATGTGCTATCTAGGTTGGTCATCACTTTTCTTCCAAGGAGTAAGCATTTTAATTTCATGGCTACAGTCACCATCTGCAGTGATTTTGGAGCCCCCAAAAATAAAGTCTGACACTGTTTCTACTGTTTCCCCATCTATTTCCCATGAAGTGATGGGGCCAGATGCCATGATCTTTGTTTTTTCTGAATGTTGAGCTTTAAGCCAATGTTTTCACTCTTCTCTTTCACTTTCATCAAGAGGCTCTTTAGTTCTCACATTCTGCCATAAGGGTGGTGTCATCTGCATGTCTGAGCTTATTGATGTTTCTCCCAGCAATCTTGATTCCAGCCTGTGCTTCATTCAGCCCAGCGTTTCTCATGATGTACTCTGCATATAAGTTAAATAAGCAGGGTGACAATATACAGCCTTGACATACTCCTTTTCCTATTTGGAACCAGTCTGTTGTTCCATGTCCAGTTCTATCTGTTGCTTCCGGACCTGCATATAGGTTCCTCAAGAGGCAGGTCACGTGGTCTGGCATCCCCATCTCTTTCAGCATTTTCCACAGTTTGTTGTGATCCACACAGTCAAAGGCTTTAGTATAATCAAGAAAGCAAAGTAGATGTTTTTCTGGAACTCTCTTGCTTTTTCCATGATCCAGCGGATGTTGGCAATTTGATCTCTGGTTCCTCTGCCTTTTCTAAAACCAGCTTGAACATCAGGGAGTTCACGGTTCACGTATTGCTGAAGGTTGGCTTGGAGAATTTTGAGCATTACTTTGCTAGCATGTGAGATGAGTGCAATTGTGCAGTAGTTTGAGCATTCTTTGGCATTGCCTTTCTTTGGGATTGGAATGAAAACTGACCTTTTCCAGTCCTGTGGCCACTGCTGAGTTTTCCAGATTTGCTGGCATATTAAGTGTAGCACTTTCACAACATCATCTTTTGAAATAGGATTTTGAAATAGCTCAATTGGAATTCCATCACCTACACTAGCTTTGTTCATGGTGATCAAACATTTTTTAAAGGCACCATTTAAAAATACATAAGCCACAAATGGAGAGAAAATTATCATGAATACCTATAAGTGACAAAGATTTATACAGAATATATAACGTATACACACACACACACACACACACAACAATTGCCTGGAGGGAGGATTAAATCAAAAGACAATGATAGAACTTTTTAGAATAATGTAAATGTTCTATATCTTGATTGGGGTGGTAGTTATATGGCTATAAAAAATTATCAAAATGTAAAAACTGAAATTCACAATCTGTATACTTCAGATCTGAGGACTTATTGTATAAGTTATACCTTAATTAACAATGACAAAAGTAACAACAAAAAAAGGAAAATTTGTGCTCTGCACATAAATTTGGACTGTTAGGTTTTTTACTACCATTTTCCTATTTGCTAGATAGGTTAGAGCTGTGTGATATAGAAATAAGCTGTGCGTGGCATCTTGAAGCTGTCTAGAGGCTCAAACCTTTTGTGATGGATCATTTTATTTGCCCTGACTGTGCTTCACTCTTGGTTTCACATTCTGTTAGTTGATCTTGGCTTGTAGCAAAGCTCCCAGGTTGAATTAACCTGAGACATTTTAAAAACTGTGATAGCAGAATATAGGAGGTCTTGATAATTATGCTATTACAGTTTTTTATTGAACAAACTCGAAAGAATTGTTGAGCTTAATCTGCAAACACTGTTAGTTTTATAGTTCTCTGCATCTATGATTCAAGAAATTTCTTTTATTTGAACTCCTGGACCGGGTTTAAGAGAGAAGAATTTGGAAAGTTTGAATCAATCTATTCCTGAACAAGGGTAGTGGGATAAGGATGGACTTAAAAACATTCTTACCTACTTTTGCTTGGAGGACCAGGGGAAGCTAAATAAGTAGACTCTGTTTAATATATTCCTTTTCTCTTTGATTTCTTTCAAGCTACAATTACATTACTTTGGGGAAAAAGTTTGTGGTTATAAACTACAAGGCTGGATTTACTTTTCTTCAAAAAGATGGGCCATTCTGTAAATCATGATTCAATATATAGAATTCCAAAGTGAAGTTTTTTGTCGTTTCATTTCTGGAATCCCATCGATTATCATTTGGAAGAACATTCAGAGCAGTAAAAGTGGCTCCTCCTGATTTAGAAATGTACGCCTTTAAAATTTATTTCCTATAACCAGTGTTTCATTATATTGGCATTCCATGCAGTTGCCATGTCCTGCTGAGCAGTGACTTAACGTAGCCCTGGAGCTGGATTTGATCATACATTTAGATTCATCACAGCACAATTCTTATGTACTTTTTCCGAATGAAACATCAGGGAAAATCAATTCAGAAATGAACTGGGTAAATCTCCGGAATTGAGATTGATGCCCCAGATCACAAATTATCCAGACAGCAAATATCTTGTAGGCAGCTGTTTGAATTCAGGGGTTTCTAACACAGCTGATGGATTTAAGTTAGTGCTCTAAGACTGAATTGTCAACTTATTCTGGATTATAAATATTGATGATCAGTAATATTGTTGAGGAACAACTTGATGTAAAGAGCAAAATAAAATCCCAATATTCTACAATTCCTAACTCTTCAGATGTTCATGGTAATTGAGATATATTCTGTTGTATGTATCCAACAAAACCCATCTGGACCTTATGTCTGGCTCTTTCTTGGCAGCAGTAGGTGTCTGAACTCTCCCTGAATAGACTCAACAGACATTAACACTAACAAAATACAAAGGCTTCACAACACCTCCCTGAATTCACCACATCTCCTTTTCTAAGTGACTACCTGACACAAGAAAATATGCATAGGATTCTCTTGATATTACTAAATAAGTAAAGCAGGTACTTAATCCATACTAGATAATTTAGTAGTTAATTGTATATTACTTTTCCTGATTTTCTAATGATTTCTTATTCATTGATTTCATTTCTCAAGGAAGGTTTTAATCTCCTAGAAGCCAGGATGTTTTTTTCCCCCCAATCTGTACTTTTTCTATGGATAGCATAGTGTTATGACCATAGTAGTTCAGTTCAGTTCATTCACTCAGTCATGTCCAACTCTTTGAGACCCCATGAATTGCAGAACACCAGGCCTCCCTGTCCATCACTGACTCCCAGAGTCTACCCAAACCCATGTCCATTGAGTGGGCGATGCCATCCAGCCATCTCATCCCTGTTGTCTCCTTCTCCTCCTGCCCTCAATTTTTCCTAGCATTAGAATCTTTGCAAATGAATCAGCTCTTCACATCAGGTGGCCAAAGTACGGGAGTTTCAGCTTCAGCATCAGTCCTTCCAATGAACACCCAGGACTGATCTCCTTTAGGATGGACTGGTTGGATCTCTTTGCAGTCCAAGGAACTCCCAAGAGTTCTCCAACATCACAGTTCAAAAGCATCAATTCTTCTGTGTTCAGCTTTCTTTATAGTCCAACTCTCACATCCATACAGGACTACTGGAAAAACAATAGGCTTGACTAGATAGACCTATTTTGGCAAAGTAATGTCTCTGCTTTTTAATATGCTATCTAGCTTGGTCATAACTTTCCTTCCAAGGAGTAAGGGTCTTTTAATTTCATGGCTGCAGTCACCATCTGCAGTGATTTTGGAGCCCAAAAAAACAAAGTCAGCCAGTGTTTCCCCATCTATTTGCCCTGAAGTGATGGGACCAGATGCCATGATCTTAGTTTTCTGAATGTTGACCTTTAAGCTAACTTTCCCACTCTTCTCTTTCACTTTCATAAAGAGGCTCCTTAGGACTTCACTTTCTGCCAGAAGGGTGGTGTCATCTGCATATCTGAGATTATTGATATTTCTCCCAGCAATCTTGATTCAAGCTTGTGCTTCATCCAGTCCAGCGTTTCTCATGATGTACTCTGCATACAAGTTAAATAAGCAGGGTGACAATATACAGCCTTGACGTACTCCTTTTCCTATTTGGAACCAGTCTGTTTTTTCACATCTAGGTCTAACTGTTGCTTCCTGACCTGCATACAGATTTCTCAGGAGGCAGGTCAGGTGGTCTGGTATTCCCATCTCTTTCAGAATTTTCCACAGTTTGTTGTGATCCATAGTCAAAGGTTTTGTCATAGTCAATAAAGCTGAAATAAATATTTTTCTGGAACTCTCTGGTTTTTTTTTTGATGATCCAGTGAATGTTGGCAATCTGATCTCTGGTTCCTCTGCCTTTCTTTTCTAACCAGCTTGAACATCTGTAAGTTCACACTTCACGTATTGCTGAAGCCTAGCTTGGAGAATTTTGATCATCACTTTACTAGCGTGTGAGATGAGTGCAATTGTGCAGTAGTCTGAGCATTCTTTGGCATTGCCTTTCTTTGGGATTGGAATGAAAACTGACCTTTTCCATCCTGTGGCCACTGCTGAGTTTTCCAAATTTGCTGGCAAGTTGAATGCAGCACTTTCACAGCATCCTCTTTCAGGATTTGAAATAGCTCAACTGGAATCCCATCACATCCACTAGCTTTGTTCATAGTGATGCTTTCTAAGTCCCATTTGACTTCACATTCCAAAATGTCTGGCTCACACTATCATGATTATCTGGGTCGTGAAGATCCTTTTTATACAGTTCTATGTATTCTTGCCACCTCTTAATATCTTCTGCTTCTGTTAGATCCATATCATTTCTATCCTTTATTGAGCTTATCTTAAGTTCTTAGGAAATTATAGTTCATTAATTACACATTGTTGTCAGCACCAAAACATCTCTGAGTACAGTTTTATGGCTTCTTTAATCCTTTAGTCGAGCTGTATCACTAAGCATTTATTTTGTCCTGCATTTAAACCATGTCATTAAAGTTTTAAATATTCCTTTATCTCTGATAATAGACTTCTACCATCCTTATTCCTCCCTTTTGAACTTCCAGTTCTGCAGTCTCATATGTTTGGTTTATCCTGAGACTTATTCTTGGGTTTTTCTCTCCCGTAACCCATCCTCCCTTATCCACTTTGCAGAACAGAGAAGTAAATTTTATTTCAGTTCAGAGAAACTTTCATCACACACCAACAATATGCCAGGCACTGTGTGAAGCACAAGTGACCCAAAGAAGACACAATTCCTCTACTCAAAGATTTTGTGATCTGGTAGAAGACAAATAAGATTTTCACAGAGAAATTATAGAAAACAATATAGGCTATTGTAAGGACACAGGCTACCTACTCCAGCCTAGTGCAAGGATACATCCAATGGCAGGAAACCTGCAGAGGATGTGAGTTCAGCCCTTCTACAAAAATAATGCTAATGTAGTCTCTTCCTCAAAGCTACAGAGACTGTTCAGATGTACAAACACACAGAGATGAGGGGGTAGTGACAGGTGCATAGACCAGAGAAAACATCTGAAAAGCCTGGCAAAGTGAGCCAGAGAATCAGAATTAGATATAAGATGTGCAAACAGAGGCGCAAGCAAGATGATGGAGCTAGAGATGCAATGGTTATGCTTTAGAGAAGTGACTGGGCAAGTTCAAGGTACAGAGACTATGGCCACTTCTGGCTCTCCATGATGTGAGTGGAAGGGCTAGGTAAGCAGAAAGGACAATGGATACGGTTAAGGTTAGGATTAGGGTTAGGTTTCTATGGCTGGGAACTTCCTTTAATAATAGGACTTTGTAACTATAAAGACAGAATTCTTTCTACTATATAGCATTTGTATTTTTATGCCTACATTCATGGACTTCCCTCATAGCTCAGTTGGTAAAGAATTCACCTGCAATGTGGGAGACCTGGGTTCAATCCCTGGGTTGGGAAGATCCCCTGGAGAAGGGAAAGGCTACCTACTCCAGTATTCTGGCCTGGAGAATTCCATGGACTATATCATCCATGACCAGTGGAATAAATTATCTATAATTTTATTTTAGGGCAAGTTTATACACTTACATATATCCTTTTGGGTTTTCTATATCCTTTTGTGCTTTTTCTGAAGAATAAATTAGTTACTTTACTCCTGTACCTGATATTGTTACAGACATAGAAAAAACAGATAAAGACAATAGAGTTGAGAGGCCAAAGACAAGGGCTTGGATTTGCCTTCCTTGGCATTTCTTTAAATGTAAATGAGGCCAATAACAGTCTCTTATAGAGCTGTCATCAAAATTAAATGAGTTTCTATATGTAAAACTGTAAGAACAGAGGTTCATTGGAAGCAGTCAATGAATAGTCACTGTTACTATGATCATTATTTTCTGGAATGTATGGATAACAGTGACAAGTACAACGAGAGATTTTAGTAGCAGAGAATGAGACGAAATATACCATCTCTCTTCAAGAGAGTGATGGTCATAAAGCTTATTTCTTTTAGGTGTATTACCTATAAGAGAACAAAATCTAACCAAATAGTTGTTTAGATGAATAACTACATCAAATAACACAGTAAATTTAGAAAATAGACTGAGGATATTTATTTTATTGTCTATTATAAAAAAAATTATGGGTAATCACATCAGAATACACACACACACACACACACATACATCATGTGTGTTTTTTTTTTTTTCCCCATGAAGAGTTAGAGAAGTTGGTAACTCTTCTTTTCCATTGTTATTGCTGCTGTTGTTCAGTCGCTCAGTCATGTCTGGCTCTTTGTGACCCCATGGACTGCAGCATGCCAGGCTTCCCTGTCTTCACCATCTCTCAGAATTTCCGTAAGTTGAATTGAATTCTAAACTAAATTCTAGAGAAAGATCAACAAAAGGAGGCCTAATAAAATCTCTTACATTCTATGACAGAAACAGTGTGAAATCACATAGGAAGGGTCCTAGTAAACGACTTGTTTTCTTGAGTTGAATTCGAAAGAGACGAGTCTTGAGTGAACGGAACATTAACAAAAAGCAGGAGAAACATAACAGCTTTGAAAAGTGATCCTTTAAACAGATATGAAAGGGGCATAATTTATGCATCTCTGAGAGCACTGGATCAGGGTGGGGAGCTGTGAGGTGGATCTGGCACAAAATGACTTCTGACACATGCCATGTATTATTTACCACAAAATTCTACCACGTGCATTAATGTGACAGGCATAGTCACTTGATTAACCAAAGTCAACTGGTCAGTGCATATAGTGAAATTCGGTTCAGATGTTTCCTGGTATACATGGAGAGAAATAGTAGAAAACTCAAAGAGCTGCCTCCTGAACAGAGGAAGTCATCTGAGTAGAGGTGAGAGTATGGGGAAGAAAGAAGTGAGACGCTGAACTCAAAGTTCTCAAGAATGTGAATCCAAAATTAGGAGGCCATGGCCCACTCTCAGCAGCTCGATAATAAATTATATCTTAGAAATCTTAAATGACTATTTATGACTTTTCTTGTCCTACTGATAAGAGCTTCCCCAATGGTTCAGAAGGCAAAGAATCCACCTGCAATGCAGGGGACACAGGAGATGTGTTTGATCCCTGAGTCAGGAAGGTCCTCTGAGGAGGAAATGGCAACTCACTCCAGCATTCTTGCTTTGAAAACTCTACAGACAGAGGAGCCTGGCGGGTTACAGTTCATGGGGTCGCAAAGAGTCAGCCACAACCGAGCCACTAAGCACACACACATTCACTGATAAAATAAGGAACTATCTCATCTGTCTCTGGGCTGCTCTGGTGGCTCAGAAAGTAAAGAATCTGCCTGCAATGCAGGAGGTCTAGGTTTGATCCCTGGGTCAGGATTATCCCCTGGAGAAAGGCAGGGCTACTCACTCCAGTATTCTTGCCTGGAGAAATCCATGGAGTCAGACGCGACAGAGCAACTAATATTTTCACATTCACTTTTCATCTGTCTTACTGCAGAAGAAGCAATGATAAAATGAGAGAAGACAGATGAGATCTTCAGAAACAAGAATTCTAATTCTAAGAATTCTAGAGCCTAATGTGTAATTATTATTATTATTATTTTACTTTAGAAGACTGATTTCATCTCCTTACACTTTTTGCTCTGACTTTAGTTTGGACCCATCAATCTTATTATTTTTTTAATAAGGGCAATTTAGTGCCTTGTTCTCACCTTGTGAAACCTCTGAAAGTGGTCCTTCCACCCCTGTCTAAGAAATCGATTTGATTCTCTGCCTTTTCCTACAGCTTCATGTCTCCCCTGGGACAGCTTACTATACACACAAAATATGAAGCAAGACTACAGTTTTTACAGTGACAGAGCCAAAGCCTTTTCTGTTATCCTTCATGTAGCCCATAGGGAAATATCAGAATGGGGATTGATTTTGGCAAAGAGACAGTCCACAGAGATGGTTGAGTTTAATAAATCTCTGCTATAAGGGACTCATATTTAAGTTCCAGCAAGCTCAGAGCTCATTCTATCAGGGCTATCTAACCTCTTGCCTCCTCAGTTACAAATTAAGTATCCATTTGTCACTGGTTCTTTGCAGTCTATTTTGAAAGAGACAGAAGATGAAGGCCCTCCACCAGCCCATCCCCCATATTATAGAAAGCTGAGTATCTGGAGCTAATTACTTTGCTATGTGTTCCAGTGGAAGCCATGGTTTGGTAGTAAGTATCCTTAGGCTAGCTGATGCTACTTCTCGACGACCATGGAAGTTATACCATTCATCACATATTCTTCCCAGACTTTTAAAATTCATTTTGTCCTCATGGGGTTTAAGGACGGAGAAGGTAATGGCACCCCACTCCAGTACTCTTGCCTGGAAAATCCCATGGGCAGAGAAGCCTGGTAGGCTGCAGTCCATGGGGTCGCTAGAGTTGGACATGACTGAGCAACTTCACTTTCACTTTTCACTTTCATGCATTGGAGAAGGAAATGGCAACTCATTCCAGTGTTCTTGCCTGGAGAATCCCAGGGACAGGGGAGCCTGGTGGGCTGCTATCTGTGGGGTCACACAGTTGGACACAACTGAAGCAACTTAGCAGCAGCAGCATACATATATCTGTAAATAATATGTAAATATTCACAAATATATATGTACACATATATAAGATTAGTAACAATAAATTATCCTATAACATTAAACACTTTTACCTTTGATTTTCATAACTTTGAAAAGACCAGTTTAGACTAGGTGACCACTCCAGTTCTTAAATTTTATAATAAATAACTTTAGGCCAAAAGTTCATTATACAGTGGTTGAGTAAGCTCTCCAACAAACAAATTTGGAGGACACCAATCATCCTGGAAACTCCATAACAAACATTTTCTCTGGAACTTGGAAAGAAATTAGACAGGCCAATCGGAATTGAGCTTCTGACCTCTCCCGATGCTCCTTGTTTGTTTTGTGTTGTTGTAATTAGCCATGTAAATCACCGGGTGAATTATGATTCATTATAGGGACAGAATCCAATCTTTTTCATTGTGAATCCAAAAGTGGGAACTTGCATGTAGCTGGCATTCAACAAAGCATGCGGCCAAACTGTTCAACAGCTTAGAAAGTTCTCAATCATCATTACTTTAGCTTTCATTGATAGCGTTATCACCAGACTACTTCCAACACCTACGTTTATCCGCATCCCTCCATATGGGCCATGCTCTTCTTCCTCACTGTGTTAACAATGTGTTGCACGGGGCAGCAGCCCCAGTCTTCTCAAACCAGCTACTTGGAATGGATTGTTATTTATGGCGTTTGGTATACTAACAATACTCCTGAAGCTGTGGAGCTTGTAGATATGCATAATTCAGGCACATTCAGCATTTTAAACTCTACCTGGGGTTTATTTTAAAAAGTCACATTGATTTTGATTTAAAACTCTAAAGAATAAGCAAAACCAAGCTGCTGAGTTATTTTTATTAAGAATATTTCATTCTTTACCACTGGTTAAGATGGTGCAGATAACAAAGCCCTCACTAAGCCATGTGCCCACAGTCTTAATAAAGGCCTTCCTTTAGAGCTGTGTTCCATGAATAAACCACTGGGCTGGTGGTTGAGCCGGACACCTCTTGAGTTTGTTTACAATTTGAAAATAAATAGACATTCTTTCACAGGATTGGCAACTTAGCCCCACTCACTAATTTGGAAAATCTATCCCAGTTATCAGTCTGACACTTCCAGTGAGTGTTAAAACATTAAAATTATCTTGAATAAAATTTTGTTACTAACTGCCAGGCAGCACTGTCAGAAGACAGAGAGGTCAAGAACAAAATGTTTTCTCTTTCAGTCCCCAAGATTATTCTTCTCAGAAGCGGAAATGCAGATAACATAAAATTTCAATGTTCTGTTCTCATTTTAGAAATATCCAAAACAAACAAACAAAAGGAACCAGAACAGGAGGAGGAAACTTCTCTAAGCATTGCCTAAATACATCTTTGTTTTGAGCCCAGTGTCTTCATCTGTGGAATGATCTCTAAAATCCATTTTAGCTAAAATGTTCTTTTTCTTCTGGTTCCTAATTGAGACTGCAAAGGAATGGACTGGAGTCACCTCTTAGAAGGGATTCTTGGGAGGTGGTTTTTCAAATGATGGAGAAAAGGCAAGTATTAGATTCACATTTCTACCCACAAAGAAAAGATTGCCAAGAGTAGTTTTACCTTAACCTAATTGCTCTAATTCACTGCTCTCTGGTTTGTTGAAGGACTCGCCATGTTTAACAAGGGCTACAGTGGGGAGTGGCACTGGCGACCCACTCCAGTACTCGTGCCTGGAAAATCCCATAGCCGGAGGAGCCTGGTAGGCTGCAGTCCATGGGGTCGCAAAAATTTGGACACGACTGAGAGGCTTCCCTTTCACTTTTCACTTTCATGCATTGGAGAAGGAAATGGCAACCCACTCCAGTGTTCCTGCCTGGAGAATCCCAGGGACGGGGGAGCCTGGTGGGCTGCTGTCTATGGGGTCACACAGAATCGGACACGACTGAAGCGACTTAGCAGCAGCAGCACAGTGGGGAGTAGCTCTGTTTGAGACCAAGAGAGATGTAAAGATTCTAAATATCATTCCAGCTTGGCTATACTCTAGCCGTATTGATAGTAAAGTATGTGTTGGTGCACTGGCGGGGAATGTACCCCCGGCACGCAGACCTTGTGCTTTCCACAGATGGTGGTCACCCACAAGGGACATACAGTGGTGATTTTTGTAAAGGACATACATCCATTACCCGATACATTTTTAACACAGGTCTGTCTACTAGCACCTTTGGATGATATTTTAACTCAGCATATCCTAAATAAAACTTCCTTCTTTTCTTCCCACTCCCCTCTTCTCCTGTCTATGCCAGTCACATTCAAGCATATTGCCATCCAATCAGATGCACAGGGTAAAATTCAAAAGACCACCCTCGCCACACTGCTCACCTCAGGTCCTACAACCCGTCCTTCAAGTTTCTTTCATTTTCCTCCCTACATGTATCTCAAGTCTGTCACCTTTTGTCCACATCTACAGACACCACTCACGCCCACTATCAAGTCCACTCAGATGATTCTCATGCCCTCCTAGCATCCCACCAGATTCGTTCTCCACTCTGCTTCCTAAGTGAGCTTTGTAACAATAAGACTGTTCTGGTAAAGTCATTAAAGTCTCTCATTACTTGCAGGATTAGAAAGACAATATCTAACATGGCCCACAAGGTCCTGTAGGGTTTGGTCTCAGCCAGGTTCTCCATATTCACCTGGCACCACTCTCCCTGAGACCCCACTGCACTATCCCAGTCCCAGTGGACTCAAGTTAGCTTCTTAGGTATATATTGTTCCCTTTTACTTAAGAGCCTCAATCCCTAGTTGCCTTCCTGCCACAATTTTCTCTCTCACATCCTTGCCTAGTTAATTTCCACTTCTCTTTCATATTGCAACTCCAATGTCACCTGCATGGGGAAGTCCTCTGTTACGGTCTGAATGTTTTTGTGTCCCTAAAATATATTTGAAACCCTAACCTCAATGTGATGGTAGTCAAAGGTAGTTTGGTTTAGATGAGGACATAAAGTTGAAGGTCTCAACAACATGGGGGGTGAATCCCCCATGTTGGGATTTGTTTTTATAAGGATATGAAAAGACACCAGAATTTCCTCTCTCAGCCTTGTGGGGACACAGCCAGAAGGTGGCTATCTGCTAGTGAGGAAGAGAGGTCTCACCAGAAAAGCTTCTTGATCTTGGACTTCACAGATTCCAGGACTCTGAGAAATGACTGTTGTTTAACTCACCCAGTCTACGGGAATTTCATGATAGCAGTCTGAGCTGACTCAAGGGCTTCCTTGAGCCCCCGGGTTGAAATAGATGTCCCTCCTCTGTCATCTCAGGCCTTTCCGTGGACGTTCTTTGTAACACCTATCATAGTTGACGCTATGTGATAGTATAGTTGACTACTCAATCAGTGGTTTCTCCCTCTAAGGTCAAGGCCTGAGGTTGTGCTTCTTCATTGGCACAACATCCAGCACAACGAGCAGTTCACAGTCAACACTTGATAAATACCGGTTCAATGAATTTAGAGAAGTTCTGGTAAATCTGATTCATTAGCGTGAAAATGCCTATTTCCATAGAAAATTCTTAATTATAGAAAATAGGTCTGTTAACAAACACTTTCAGTGCACATAAGAGCCTGTTACTGTCAGCACACTTTAAGAATCTTCTTTCAAGTAAACGGATGTCCCTTTTACCTCAAAAGAGGAGACTCCACCTCAAATACTCAAGTCATCATTTCAATTTGGATATAGCCAAAATGATTCCATAAGCTTGGTTTTCCCTTTAATGACATAAAAATATACAATTTTAAATTTTAACCCATAAGCATATCGCTATAGTTATTCACAATTCAAGGTTAAAGGGAGCTAGAAACCATGTCCTCCTGGAAAGCGGCTGAAGAACCTGAGGCAAGAGGAACATTTGAAGACTATAGGGCAGTCTTCAAATGTTCATGATGCTTTGGGATAGAAGAGGCAGTAGTTTTGTTTGACTGAAATTCAAAACTGGGAAGGAGGGGCAAAAATTATATTAATCTAGGTTTCAATCCAATTAAAAAAGAGATTTCTAACATAATGCAATGTATGCTCAGAAGGCAACAGGTCATGTCCTAAGAGAAGGACTATCTTGCCAAATCAGAGACACTGTAGAAAGAATTCCTACATCAGACTCTGGGCTGTCTGCTGAAAGGCCCTCCCTTGTATGTGATGGTAGAAGGGAATAGCCATCTAGAACTCTAGCTGATATCTGAAAAGTTGTTCTGCTATTAATACAAATTTGTCTGCATAATTGAAGAGGTCAGTTTCTGTATGGATTGAAGCCACATTTATAAAGATAGCTGACTTTTGAATGTACTTGAAAAAACAAGAAAAAACAAGTTAAAAGGTCAAAAAGAATTTTTTTCAGGTCAGCTTAACGAACATTAGTATATGGTAAAATGCATGACATTTTAGAAAAACTGGCTATTTTATAATTAATTGCTAATATTTCAGACAGGCACTATATTTCCTATCTGGTTATTTTGCCAATATTTGATTATGGTGAAGCAATTTATAGACAATTAGCTTGCTGCTTTTAATGAGCTGGATGTGCTCTCTAATGGAATTGCTAAATTGGTGCTAAATTGTAGCTTGGGGACTTATTATTGTGAGATTCTATCTTCTTTTTGCTAGTTTTCTTCTTCATGGAGAAGAGACTTAAATTGGCTTCAGGTAGAACAGTGAATAACAATTTTGTAGAAATTACCCTATATATTGACTTAGTTTAACCTTTATTAGATATTTAGTCTATGGAAAATGTAAAAAAATCTTTTGTATTTTTTTAAAACTGAATTATAGTTGATTTACAATGCTTCAGGTATACAGCAAAGCGATTTAGTTTTATATATTAATATATATGTATATATTAATATATACTTCTCAGATTCTTATCCATTATAGGTTATTATAAGATATTGAATATAGTTCCTTATCTAGGACAAAGGCTGAGAAGTGGGACTGATAAAGAGCAATGATCCAGTGGGCATGAGAGGATTCCATTAGGACTCTCATTTTAGGATTGCTCTCATAGTCAGACATGAGGGGAAAGAGTGTGGGAGACACATAGTTACTAAGCCATTAATGTCCTATCCATAAATGTCCCCTCTAGGCAAACAGGCTGATCATTAACAAAGTAGATCTTATAATTTGCTTTCTTATCTCTCATGATGGTTTCTCTGCCTTTTAACTCATTTCAGCTCTATCTTCCTCCATGACAAAAATCTAGTGGCTTCACCCACCCGCCAAAGACCACTCCAGTATCCAAGACACATCCCTTTTATGAACTCAGCACATATATTCTTTTATTTGATACTCAGCCTTGAGCTGTTTTAGGATGGCATGCAATTTTTCCATATTTAAACTTGTTAACTCTTGTGTTCCTATTGAACTTCATGTATTTGTGCCTGGACTCTTCAACTACAGTGTAATTTCTTGGAGAAAAATGATTATGTCTTACACCTGCTTGAATAACGCTATCAAGCCACTCAGTAACTATTTAATAATTAATAGTAGATCAGTTATTTCAGCCATGAGTATTTAATAATAATTGTAGATTAGTTACTTCAGCCATCTGATTCAAATTTATAAAGTATATATATCTGTAGCACATTCTAAAACCTTTTGAGAAACTTTTCACATTTATGAACTAATTTTATTTCCAAAACCTTTCTTTGAGTTAGACAGTACAGAAAAAAGGATCACTTTTTAGATGAAGAATTTACACCCTAAGAATTAAGATTCTAGCATTAATAAGAGCACCAAGGCTAGACTTAGTTCTCCTGATTATTAATATCACATTGCTCTTTCCAGCATGACACATCATATCCAGGTCCCAAACGTATAGTTCCTTGAATACACCTTTACCACTGGTAAAAGGGATCTGTTAGCTAGATACATAAAAGAGTTCTAGAACTTCATTACCTTCTCTGTGCCAAATTACTATAAGTCAGAAATCTTCCTCCAAAGAGAGAACTGCTAATTCTGAAAGCATGCTCTTAAATCTTCAGTAGCTTTATAAGAAGGCTTAGCATACTTGTTTGCTCAGAAGCACAAGGGAAAAAAAATTATATAAGCTCCAAAGTACATAGCCTCATATTTGGTTCTATACAGAACAGATTAGAAAACACAAGTTCAATTTTATCTCTACTTTTGTAAGATTAAAACAAAAAACAAATCCAGATCCAAAGTTGTTTTTTTTTTTTAATATAGCAAAATCTCTTTAACTGCTTGAACCACATAGATTGGACTTAGTTAAAACACATGTTCAACTATCAGAAATGCTGTCATTCTTTTATTCTGATATAAATCATTATTCCTGCAAAATAAATTGATTCTATTTTAATTGTCTGCCAGCTGTGACTATAAAGAAGCTATGTGAGGCTTGCACTTGAATCTTTACCACAGGTGGAAATAAGGATACAAACCTCTAAAATACAGTTCTTTTGGGTCATTGTTTAAGAGCTCATATTCTTTCCAATACTTCAGAGTAAATTACACTATGTTTATGATGCTATTAATCACATTATATCTTCTACACATCCAAAAGAAAAGTATCATGTCTCTTTACTATATTCCTTACCCAATTAAAATTACTTAATTGTTCTCTGTATTAAAGAAAAATTACTGAAGGACGTTAATTGCTTACCTACATGATATTTTATTTCTGAAGCTAAAACATTAACATATGCAACAACAATAAAAGTGGAGATGAGTAAATTACATAAAATAAAACCATGTTTTGGTTTATGGGCTATAAAGCAAAGCCTGACTTTAAAAGTTGTTAATACATATAAATGAAAGTATAGAAAGTTCACAAAAATAAAGGATGTATTTCTTCAAAGAAGAAAATGAAACAAAGAATCTTCACTATGTATATGACAGTTGGATGATGTTTATTATGGCAAGGCATTTTTAAAAAATGTATCATGAGTTGAAATTTTGAAAATCAGCCAAAGCATTCTCAGAAAACTGATGCTAACAGTCAACAATCTCTGCTTTCAGAAGTATTTAAATATAGGTAGAACTTTTGTTTACTTTGATTATTAAGATTTTCATCTTATATGTATATAAATATTTATAGATTTTTTTCATTTCCTGGCAAGTGAATGAGTTCAAATTTAGTTTGCAAAGATGAAGCTTACAGAGTCTTATTGTGTTTTTATATTTAGTGAATGAAGAAGTACCTCAAATGTTTTTAAGTAATTCCTGTATATTAACTTGCATTCTGTTATTATTAATGTTTTAAAGAATTTAAATTTAACTATATTTCACTGTACACACTGTTATGCTAATGGCATTTACACGCGCATAGCCTCATTTTCCCATTTTCTGGATTTTGATTTGGCCATCTACCAAGAAAAACCTTATACTAGGCAAATAAATCAATTGCTTTTTATTGGTGGAATGTGGACAATTAATAGTTTCCCTTCTTAACCCAGGAATTGTGAGAATCATATGAAATTTTAACAAGTAATATAAATGTAAGAAAAATATAAAATCTATTCATCTACCATTTCAAACTACATTTAAAAATTTTTTATTGGAGTATTTGTGCTGATTTCTGCTGTACAGCAAAGTGAATGAGTTATCATATATATTTTCACTCATTTTTAGATTCTTCTTCCATATAGGCTACTACAGATTATTGAGTAGAGTTCCCTGGGCTATACAGTAGGTCCTTATTAGTTATCTGTTTTATATATACAAGTGTCAAAATACATTTCTTAAACGTTTTAATAGGAAACTCCAAGTTTTCCTTGTCTACAGAAGAGACACATGTCAGGATTCCAGGAAATAGCTCCTTTGTCTGGACACAGGCTCTGCTGGGAGCATTCATCTCCCAACACACATTTCAGCTAAGGTCACTGTGAGGTTTCTATCTATTTCCTTCTTTTACAGGGAATATTTCAGTCTTGACAATTCAACTGTAAGCTGCTGGGGGTGATGACCATAATCTCTTGGCCCCCCAGTAGCTGCTGGAGCAGATACACACCAGGAGCACATTCTTTCTTGTTCGGTGATTGCAAGTAGCTGAGAAACTCACTTGTGAAATGTGTCCAGATGGGGGGAAGTATACTCTGTTCCCAGTCTGTCTGTGTGCATGTTTGATATGCAAATCAATAATGAGTGCTGCCTCAGCCATTGGCCACCTGATTGGCTGTAGGACAGACAAATGGATCTGATTAACATCTGCAGAGATTCACAAAGGCATGCTATTAATAAAACATGCTATTTCCAGGTGAGTGCCAGGGAACATGTCCTGTGTACCCTCCTGTTCTTATAAAAATGTGCAGTAAAATGTACTTTTAAATTTTGTGATATAGTCACACAACAGATGACAATATTTCAGATATAGATGCATTCTTTAGCATCTAAGAGTTATCTAATGATTTCAAAGAATTAATCATTAATTCCAGGACAATGATTTAAAAGGTTAGAGAGGGCTCAGTAGATAAGAATCCACCTGCCAATGCAGAGGACATGGGTTCCATCCCTGGTTCAGGAAGATTCCACATGCTGCAGAGCATTAAGCCTGTATGCCACAACTACTGAAGTCCACTTGCGGCAACTACAGAGGCCTGCATGCCCAGAGCCTACACTCCACAAAAAGGAAGCCACTGCAGTGAGAAGCCCGTGCATTGCAACGAAGAGTAGACTCTGCTCACTGCAACTCGAGAAAGCCCAAGCAAAGCAACAAAGACCCAGTGCAACCACAAATAATTTAACTAATTAGAAAAATAAATAAAAGATTAGAAGGTGTCAATGGGCAGATATGAGTAATCAAGGGTATGGATAAAACAGAGGGAATACTAAGTTGACAGGTGGTCACTGGAATTGAATCCCAGCGACGTGTTTCTTCCAGTCCAGCGTTTCTCATGATGTACTCTGCATATAAATTAATAAGCAGGGTGACAATATACAGTCTTGACGTACTCCTTTTCCTACTGAACTGATGTGTGTTTAGGCTAAGGGTTAGCAGCAGAAAGTAGAGCAGAGGCAGAATGGGGAGAGGAGAATGTGGAAACTAAAGGAGAAAAGGATAAGAATATAATAGAGAAAAGAATAAAATGAAATCAGAAAAGAGAAGAAACAGAAACAGAAAAAAAAGAAAAAAGCAACCATCTGAGTAAGTGCTTTAGTGCTTTTTTCCAGCATTATCCAGGAAAATATTTTTCCGTGATTCAGACTAATTACTTGCAAATCTACCTTTGTCTCAAAAAGTTATCCCTCTTTTCCTCAAAATAAGAAACTATCTTATATGAGTGTACATTCCAAAGTTGCTTTGTTTTTTTTTTTCCCCCTTGTGCTTTAGAAGCTATAGTGTAATGAATCACTTCCCTGTATGTCAAAAAGCAGTCTCTGTCACCACAAGCACACACATGGAATTGATTATGTCCCTTTGGATGGCTGGCTATGTGGGTTTTGAATGCTGCTCTCCTAGGTGTCAGTCCCTCTTTCTCACTCTTGATGATGGTATAAGTAAGAGAAGGAGCATATGAAGTGAGCAGCGGGATTATAGCATGAACACCTATAATGAATTTCATTGCTGTTCTGCTAGCATTTTATGACTTTCAATGGGACTGTGAGTACTTCTTTCTGATCATATAAATATTTGGGGAAGAGGGCTTTGAGTTCCTGGAAGGGACTGTACATTTCCATGCATAAGGAAACTTATCCAATGAAAAGGATCGAATTACTAAAGAGTAATGTGGACCATGGAGAAAATGTACATTCCCAATGTTATGTGGCAAGGTTCTGTTTTTGAGATATTAACTCAAAGTAGCTTTCCCCCTCTCCCACAGTTGGCTCAAAGGAGAAAGAAAAAACAGAATATAGCTTAATTTTCACTTTTGTTTCCAAAAGAATGTGCCAGTTAAAGGCATTATGCCCATGTCTCTGTGTTGAGTTTTAAAGCTGAAGGAGAGCTTGAGGACTGAGGAACATGCAGAGGGAGAGAGAAAGGGATTCCATCTGGCGAATTGAAAATGTGTAAGAAAATAGACATAAATGGGTGGTTTGACTATTCCCTTAAGAGAGAGGGTCTATACATGAGGGCCCTGAGAACCAGAGTGAGTGACAGCTCATGAAGAGACAGTGTGAGAGGTATTGTTCCTGACAATGGAAGCTGAGTCCCTGAGCATAGTCATCTTGGTTTCCATGCAGGGCCACTAGCTGTCCTTTCCATAGCAGTTCAGAGCAGGACTATCCTTGTTTAGCTTCCAAGGAACTACTCAATACAAACGGTGAGTATCACTTGGGACAATCAGCAATTAAGTCTCCAAGGATTCCATCTGACTTCTTATAGATGACCAACACCCAGTGAAGGTGAAAGTGTTAATTGCTTAGGCATGTCTGACTCTTTGGGACCCCATGGATTGTAGCCCGCCAGTCTTCTCTGTCCATGGGATTCTCCAGGCAAGAACGCCAGAGGGGGTAGTCATTCCCTTCTTCAGGGGAATCTTCCCGACCCAGAGATTGAACCTGGTCTCCTGCATTGCAGGCAAATTCTTTACCATCAGAATCACCAGGGAAGCCCACTAACCCAGATACACATTTAAATAAACTCTTACACACAAAAAATGTCCCATAAGAACAAGGAGCATAAGAAAAGCAGAGTTAAGACCAAGGATCTTTCCTTAGTTTGGTGGAAGAAATCCCTTCCATCTGAATTTGAGGATAAGTGGTAAATAGAACCAATTTCTGAACTTCTCTACTCTAACCCAGAACAGTGATTAAACACTTACCCAGGAACTACAACTTTTAGACTAAATTTATCTAATTCAACAGATGTATTTAGTTAACACTTGAGCAACTCATTGAGTTTAAGTTGATAGAAGATAGAAGGGACATGGAGAGCCTTTTCTCCTTTAAATATAAGTAGTGGTTTTTGCATACTCATCCATACACTTAATCCTTTGGGACACACACACACTTTCTCTCTCTCTCTCTCCCCCTCTCTCTCTCTCTCTCTCACACACACACACACACACATGCACACCCCACTGGCCCAGGCAATCATGCCTTGAATCTATAGAAGTCCTGGTAACACTGACAGTCTAACCCTCTATTCAACACTGTAGGATCAAACTAATATCTGGAAGAAAGGAGACATGGATGCTGAGGGACAAATAATTAATTAATCTTATTAATGTTTATTGAGTCCACAATATGCAAGATCCTGTACTGGCTTTGGGGGCTGACACATTGTAGTATTAAAGGCAAATCTTGTTTTTTAAGGAATAGAATCCAGTAAGAGCATAAAGTGAAACACAACACTACCTGACCTAGTGGCTAACTTGCATATATGAATAAATAGATGAGACTCATAAACATGTACAAAAAAGTAACAGGATAATTATTAGAATGTCGATAAAAAGTGTGATAAGGGAAATTATTTGAAAAACAGCATTCGTTAACTGTACATAGAAAAAAGAGTGCCATTTATTCTTCCTTCATCCTCATCATATGAGGAGAAATAAATAACTCTTTAAATACAGACCTGCTTAGGGAAGAATTAGGATGAGCTAGAGCAGAAAGTTTTGTGAAAGAGGGATCCAAATGCATGGGGAGGGGTGTTTGGCAAGTTGTTTCAGTTGTGTCTGACTCTATGAGACCCCATGGATTGCAGTCCACCAGGCTCCTCTATCCATGGGATTCTCCAGGAATGAATACTGGATGGGTTGTCATGCCCTCCTCCAAGGGATCTTTCTGACTCAGGGATCAAAACCACATCTCCTGAGTCTCTTGCATTGGCAGGTGGGTTCTTTACCACTAGTGCCACCTGGGAAGTTCAGAGAGGGATATATGTATTAAAGGTTCCCTAAGCTTGAAAAGGAGAAGGCAATGGTATCCCACTCCAATACTCTTGCCTGGAAAATCCCACGGATGGAGGAGCCTGGAAGGCTGCAGTCCATGGGGTCGCTGAGGGTCAGGCATGACTGAGCAACTTCACTTTCACTTTTCACTTTCATGCACTAGAGAAGGAAATGGCAACCCACTCCAATGTTCTTGCCTGGAGAATCCCAGGGACAGGGCAGCCTGGTGGGCTGCCGTCTATGGGGTCACACAGAGTCGGACACGACTGAAGTGACTTAGCAGCAGCAAGCTTGGAAAAGAGATCTGTATTAGAATTGTTTCTCTAACTGGAGAATCCTCTAGGTGAGTGATTTCTTTTTACAAATGTCTCTGTCCCTCATTTATTATATTATTTGGAGTAATAGAAATTTTGTGCTAGAAGGAATGCAGGAATTCGCTCATTTATTCATTTTTTTTCCTTCCATTTATTTATCCAGCCATTCATCCATCAGTTCAGTTACTCAGTCATGTCTGGTTCTTTGCGACCCCATAGACTGCAGCACGCCAGGCTTCCCTGTCTATTACCAACTCCTGGAGCTTGCTCAAATTAAAGTCCATCCAACCATCTCATCCTCTGTTGTCCCCTTCTCCTCCTGCCTTCAGTCTTTCCCAGCATCAGGGTCTTTTCCAATGAGTCAGTTATTCGCAGCAGGTAGCTAAAGTATTAGAGTTTCAGCTTCAGCATCAGTGGTGGACTGCAGCATCAGTCCTTCCAATGAATATTCAGAACTGATTTCCTTTAGGATGGACTAGTTTGATCTCCCCACAGTCCAAAGGATTCTCAAGAGTCTTCTCCAATACCATAGTTCAAAAGCATCAATTCCTCAGTGTTCAGCTTTCTTTTAGTCCAACTCTCACATCCATACATGACAACTGGAAAAATCATAGCTTTGACTAGATGGACCTTTGTTGGTAAAGTAATGTCTCTGCTTTCTAACATGCTGTCTAGGTTGGTCATATTTTTCCTTCCAAGGACCAAGCATCTTTTAATTTCAAGGCTGCAGTCACCATCGCAGTGATTTTGGAGCCCAAGAAAATAAAATAGCTCACTGTTTTCATTGTTTCCCCATCTATTTGACATAAAATGATGGGACTGGATGCCATGATCTTCGTTTTTTGAATGTTGAGTTTTAAGTCAGCTTTTTCACTCTCCTCTTTCACTTTCATCAAGAGGCTCTTAAGTTTCTCTTAACTTTCTGCTATAAAGGTGTTGTCATCTGCATATCTTAGGTTATTGATGTTTCTCCCGGCAGTCTTTATTCCAGCTTGTGCTTCATCCAGCCCAGCATTTTTCATGATGTACTCTACATATAAGTTAAATAAGCAGGGTGACAATATACAACCTTGATGTACTCCTTTCCTGATTTGGAACCAGTCTATTGTTCCTTGTCCAGTTCTAACTGTTGCTTCTTGACCTGCATAAGATTTCTCAAGAGGCAGGTCAGGTGGTCTGGTATTCCCATCACTTTAAGAATTGTCCATACTTTGTTGTAATCTACACGGTCAAAGGCTTTGGCATAATCAATAAAGCAGAAGTACATGTTTTTCTGGAATTATTTTGCTTTTTCTATGATCCATCAGATGTTGGCAATATGATCTCTGATTCCTCTGCCTTTTCTAAATCCGGCTTGGACATCTGGAAGTTCTTGGTTCACATACTGTTGAAGCCTGGCTTGTAGAATTTTGAGCATTACTTTGCTAGCGTGTGAGATGAGTACAATTGTATGGTACTTTGAACATTCTTTGGCATTGCCCTTCTTTGGGATTGGAATGAAAATCGACCTTTTCAGTCCTGGGGCCACTGGTGAGTTTTGCAAATTTGCTGGCATATTGAGTATAGCACTTTTACAACATCATCTTTTAGGTTTGAAATAGCTCAGCTGGAATTCTATCACCTCCACTACCTTTGTTCGTAGTGATGTTTCCTAAGGCCCACTTGACTTCTCATTCCAGGATATCTGGCTCTAGGTGAGTGATTACACCATCTTGGTTATTTGGGTCATTAAGTTCTTTTTTATATAGTTCTGTGTATTCTTGCTGCCTCTCACATATATTTATTTAGTGCTTAATTGTTTACAAGCATCTCAAAGATAAATTAGGCATTGACTTGTCTCTCCAGGAGTGTATATCATAGTGGAGTAGGAGGGATATATAAATACATATATATAAAACTAAACAATGTTTTAAGTACCATGATGGAGCCATGAGGCTTTTTTGTGAACCCCAGGAAGTACCATATAATTCTTGCTGGGTTGAGAGTAGAGAAACTTCTTTTAGAGATAATACCTGAAATAGAGCTTCAAATAATAGAGTTAGCCATAAATATGTAGCTAGGGAATGAGGAGAGAAGCTAAGGAGCATTTCACAATAAGAACACATTTAAAATTATGACAACAGCCTGGGGCCTGCTCATTCTTTTTTTCTTTGAATGGAAAACTAAAGCCCAGAGGTTATGAATTGTCAAGTTTATAACCATTCGGGAGACATATCTAAAGTAGAAACTTAAGATTCCTAACTCTAGTTGAGTACACACAGCACACATGCATGTAATGAAAAGTTTTCTGCAACAGCCACATAAAGGCAAATACATAATAACTAGGGAGAATTGTGATTCTTGTTACGGATTAAGTACCTAGTTTTCAGGAGCTTCCCAGGTGGTGCAGTAGTAAAGAATCCACTTGTCAAGCAGGAGACTAGGTGTGATTCCTGGGTCAGGAAGACCCCCGAGAAGAGGGCATGGCAACACTCCAGTATTCTTGCCTGGAGAATTCTTGCCTCCAGATTCTTCCCATGGACAGAGGAGCCAGTCAGGGTACAGTCCATGGGGTTGCAAAGAGTCAGGCTTGACTGAGCAACTATCATTCACTATATTTATGCATGTGTTCATTTAAATTGCTTCAGTTGTGTCCGACTCTGTGCAACCCTAAGGACTGTGCCCATCCCCCCAACCAGGCCATAGAGTAGACTTGTAAAAAGAATGATGAAATTGGCCTTATAAATTTTATTGAATAAAATCTTAGCAGTTCTGCACCAAAATATTTCTACTTCTAGATAGAAAAAGTGTGTATCTATAGATGTCTTTTATAACTTTGCTTTTCAAAGTATCCTTGCTTCAGCATTTGACTAGCTGTCATGTTCAAAAGTCCCATTCCCAAAATAAATAATAAAATAACAATCCTATTACATTTCCAAGTATTCAGAATCTAGGAGACGAGATGGTTTCTTTTTGTTGCAGAATTCATAAGTGATGTAATGTAGCAGGGATTTCACACTTGGCCTTAGGATGAAGGAAGTGGTTCGCTGTTTGTAGCAAGTGCAGTTAACAGGGCTAGTGAGTAATGACTGTGCTTAGGCAGACTGCTGATGCAGGAATACACAACTGGAGAGATATCAAGCAGTCTGATTTAGGGCTCAGAGACAGTGGGGAGCAGTGAGATTGATAGCCCAGAAAGGAATCTTTTGGTAGAGGTCCATGGCCTGCATCAGAGCTTTTGGGATTGATAGCAAGGTATGCTATCAATCTCAGTACTGTAAATGGGACTACTATTCTCTATGAAAAATGGGTCATATTAAATACTCTGACATTGACTAGATTGAGAACTGCAGAATGACTGCGGAAGCATACATGTTTGCAGGGATACTGCTGTACCATTTTGTTTTGTAGTTTGTTGAAGGAGGAGAATGAAATCCAATATAAGTCACACATATCTGAAAGATGTGATCACGCAGATGGCACTGTGACTTAAAAACTGAAGTGAAAATTAATGAGATCTTAACAGTCATGATTAAGATCTCGTATTCTTTGAAAGGATGTTAATGGTAGAATTATAGTCAGTCAGTAATAATTCAATAAAATGAAAGAAAATGAACATATGGTTGGCTGCATTGATAAAGAATAAAAATTAACCCAAATTTGTGAAAGATTTAAAAGAATGAGTATAAATTAAAATCTAATGGTGTTTAAATATTTTATAATATTTTACTCATACATCTGGTACCTGCTGTCTTGCAGCATATTTTTTTGCTGCACAATAAATAAATGTTCATATAATTAAATCTGTTAGAGTAAAAAATTATTCTAGGGCTTTATATTTTCATTCAAAATAAAGTTTTCTTCATTCTCACTTTATTTAAAATTAAAGTTTATATTTCTTGAATCATAAGACATTAAGCCTAAAAAGGACTTTAAATTTCACAGTCTAACACCTTAATTTTTAATGCATACCTTAAGCTCAAGATAAATGAACTTGGTATATATTCTACTAGAAAAAACAAAAGAGGGATAATTTTAAACCCAAGTTTTTCCTGAAACAAAATGTAAATGAAATGCTTCCTGAAATGAAACCAATTTGGTCTGCTAAGATCTGGCATAAAACCTGCCCAAATGTGAGTTGTGTCAAGCTTTGGTCATTGCCATCTACAATCAATTGATTACATTTGCAGTTAGTGTTGCTCAATATCATATAAAATATATTATCAGTTAAAATTTTAAAAAGTAAAACAATATGGAGTATCATAGTCATTGTGTACATGTGCTTAGTTGATTCAGATGTGTCTAATTTTTTACAACCTTATGGACTATAGCCTGCCAGGCTCCTCTATTCATGGGATTTCTCCAGGTAAGAATACTGGAGTGGGCTTGCCAGGCCCTCCTCAAGAGGATCTTCCCACCCCAGGGATGGAACCCACATTTCTTACATCTCCTGCACTGCTAATCAAAATAACAAATAGAGGTGTATCCCAATGTAATATATAGGATTATTTTTTAATTAATGTGTTCATCAATAAATATTACCTACTGCTAGACTTTATATCAGAATATGGTCCTAAAACAGGGAAAAATTTCCTCTGTGTTTGGATGTTTGTAGGCATTATTTTAACAGCATTAATCAAGTCCTATCTGAAAAGACACAATAAAGAAATAACAAATGCGATATTAAAGCTGTACCAGTTGAGAGCCCCAAAGATCAAAAATCAAAAATTATGCTGATGTCTAAGCAGTCAGAGTCAGCAATTTGACATGAAAGGAAAAGTTAACATCATGTGATAATTGAGTAGTAAAGCCTGGTTCATAGGTTATGGGGAATGGACACTTAACTTGAAAATTATTATGTGACTTCTAAATGCACTTACTGTTTTTATTTAATTGTTAATTTAAAGTACTTTTGCTTACATCATTTTAATGTAGAAAATAGAAACTAAGGAGGCTTTCTAAAATGACAATATGGAGATCCACACCCTTTAAATGACACAGGAGTACATGCAGTTTGTTTATATAAATATGCTATCCAGTGGAACCAAGTGAACAGTATATTCCTAATTATCTCCCTTTCCATCCCTGATAGTTCAGTTCGTAAAGAATCTGCCTGCAATGCAGGAGATCTGGGTTCAATCCCTGTGTTGGGAAGATCCCCTGGAGAAGGGAAAGGCTATCCACTCCAGTATTCTGGCCTGGAGAATTCCATGGACTATCCATGGGGTCACAAAGAATCAGACATGACTGAGCAACTTTCACTTCACTTTGGAGTTTAATAGAGCTCAGTATAAATTATATTCCTAGTTTTTATTCTGTAGGTGATGAATCATGTTAGATGATGATCAAACTTACTTACATAAATAGTATAAAAGATTGGATATTGTTCATTTTAGGAGGTTTTTTCCCCATTGACTGTGAAGAAATATTTTTTATCATTAATTGGTTTTCATAATTATACTTTTACTGCTTTTTAAAAAGTGTAAAATGTTGACAGAAAAGAGAGCATTTAAGAATATTAAAAAATAGTTAAGTGATTTTATTTCATGGTTGAATGATGTAAAATTTATAATTTATATGTTCAGTAGAATTAAAACAATGTATCAACATCTGAGCAATCTTTATTAGCTAAAGTTAAAATTTTTAAGTTCAAGATATTATGTCCCCAATTGCATTTTGAGAGTTTATTCTTCAACTATATCCAGGGACAGAGAACCTGGTGAGCTACAGTCCTTGGAATTGTGAGAGTTGGACACAGCTTAGCAACTAAACCACCACCATACAGAAGATACTGTTTTAAAGAGTGCAGTTAATATATTTTGGAGAAATTAGAAGCCAAAAGAGAGATAATAGGCAATAAAAAGAGATCATAGGCAAAATAAAATATTTTCTGACATAAATTGTACCAAAGTTTTCTTAGGTAAATCTCTTAGGTAAATTATAAGCCAAAGGAGAGAGATCATAGGCAATACTCTCTGACAAAAATTATACCAAAGTTTTCTTAGGTAAGTATCATAAGCAATAGAAATAAAAATATAAATAAATGGACTTGATCAAACTTATAAGCTTTTGCAAAATAAAGAAAACCATAAACAAAACAATAACCTACAGAATGAGAGAAAATATTTGCTAATGAAGGAATCAACAAGGGCTTAATTTTCAAAAGTATATAACTTGATAACAAAAAAAAAACTCAATCAAAAAATGGGCAAAAGATCTAAATAGACATTTCTCCAAAGAAGACATACAGATGGCCAATAGGCATATAAAAAGACATTTGATATCACTAATTATTCAGTTTAGTTCAGTTCAGTCACTCAGTCGTGTCAGAATCTTTGTGACCCCATGAATCACAGCACCGCAGGCCTCCGTGTCCATCATCAACTCCCAGAGTCCACCCAAACTCATGTGCATTGAGTCAGTGATGCCATCCAGCCATCTCATCCTCTGTTGTCTCCTCCTCCTGCCCCCAATCCCTCCCAGCATCAGAGTCTTTTCCAATGAGTCAACTCTTCGCATGAGGTGGCCAAAGTATTGGAGTTTCAGCTTTAGCATCAATCCTTCCAATGAACACCTAGGACTGGTCTCCTTTCAGATGGACGGGTTGGATCTCCTTGCAGTCCAAGGGACTCTCAAGAGTCTTCTCCAACACCACAATTCAAAAGCATCAATTCTTTGGTGCTTAGCTTTCTTCACAGTCCAACTCTCACATCCATACATGACACTGGAAAAACCATAGCCTCAACTAGACAGACCTTAGTCGGCAAAGTAATGTCTCTGCTTTTTAATATGCAATCTAGGTTGGTCATAACTTTCCTAATTTTTTTCTAATTTTTCCTAATTTCACTAATTATTAGAGAAATGCAAATCACAACCAGAAGGTACCACCTAACACTAGTCAGAATGACCATCACTAAAATGCCTACAAATAACAAATGATGGAGAGGATATGAAGAAAAGGGAACCATCCTTCACTGCTGGTGACAATGTAAGTTGCTGCAGCCACTATGGAAAACAGTTTCTTGAAAAACTAAAGGTAGAGTTACCATATTATCCAGCAATCCCACTTCTGGGCATGTATCCAGACAAAATCATTATTCAAAAAGATACATGTGCCCCTACATTCCTATAAGCACTATTCTCAATAGCCAAGATATGGAAGCAACCTAAATGTCCATCAACAGATGAAATGATAAAGAAGATGTGGTACATATACACAATAGAATATTACTCAGCCATAAAAAAGAACAAACTAATGCCATTTGCAGTGACCTGGATGGACCTAGAGATTGTCATTCAGAGTGAAGTCAGATAAAGATAAATATCATATAATATCACTTATATGTGGAATCTAAAAAATGATACAAATGAATCAATATACACAGCAGAAGTTAAGTTGCAGATGTAAAAATCAAACCTATGGTCACCAAAGGAGAAAGTGGGGGAAGGATAAATTAAGAGATTGGGATTGCCATATTGCTAAGTCACTTCAGTTGTGTCCAATTCTGTGCGACCCCATAGACAGCAGCCCACCAAGCTCCTCCATCCCTGAGATTCTCCAGGCAAGAACACTGGAGCGCGTTGCCACTCCCTTCTCCACGTATACATTCTAATATATATAACATAGATAACTAATTAGAATTTATTGTATAGCACAGGGAACACTACTCAATACTCTATAATAGCCTATGTGGGGATAGAATCTAAAAAAGAGTGGATATATACATGGATATAGTATATGTATACTGATTCACTTTGCTGTAGAACAGAAACTAACATTGTAAATAAACTATATTCCAACAAAGATTAATTTTAAACAAATCAACAATAATAACAAAAAAGATGGGCTAGATATATACAATGGAATATTACTCATCCATAATACAGACCAAAATGATGCCATTTGCAGCAACATGGATGGAACTAGAGATTATCATGGTAAGTAAAGTAAGTCAAAAAGAGAAAGACAAATACCAATGTTATCACTTACATGTGGAATCTAAAATATGAGATCAATGAACCTATCTATGAAGTAGAAACAGACTCACAGACACAGAAGACAGACTTGTCAACGCCAAGTGGTGGTGGGGAGGGGTGGGTTGGAAGTTTGGGGTTAGCAGATGCAAACTATTACATACAGAATGGATAAACAACAAAGTTTTACTGCATAGCACAAGGAACTATATTCAATATCCTGTGATAAACCATAATGAAATGAATATTTTTTAACATCTATACATATATAACTGAATCACTTTGCTGTATAGTGGAAATTTACACATTGTAAATCAACTATAGTTCAATTTTCAAAAAAGAAAAGAATGTGATTGGGTCACTAGTAAGCGCAAGCTTATCAACAATATATTAATGACAATTGTTAAATGTGTTATTTGGCATGGAATCCATAATACAGTCCCATTAATTTAATATAAACCATATACTGCCAGATGGGGATGAATACATGAGCAAAAACATGGACAATGAATGAGAAAAAGTAAGACACTCATCACAAGATAAAATACAGACATGGATTTGTATTTGGGGGAAACTAACATATTTCTCTTTTAAGACTAAATATCTGTTCTGCTGCTGCTGCTAAGTCGCTTCAGTCATGTCCGACTCTGTGCGACCCAGAGACGGATTCTCCAGGCAAGAACACTGGAGTGGGTTGCCATTTTCTTCTCCAATGCATGGAAGTGAAAAGTGAAAGTGAAGTCGCTCAGTCGTGTCTGACCCTCAGCGACCCCATGGACTGAAGCCTACCAGCTCCTCCGCCCATGGGATTTTCCAGGCAAGAGTACTGGAGTGGGGTGCCATTGCCTTCTCCAAATATCTGTTCTGGACAATATCAATCATTTACTCTGATATATGTTCCTTTTATGCAAAGACATAATGTTGATCCAGTGTAGGTAAAAAAACTTTTCACCTCTTATCTTTGAAATGATGCCAAATGAACTGATCCATGGGGGAAATTGTTCACCAAGCCATTTTCATAATAATGCTAAAAATGTATAGAGGACTCATTTCTCATTTCATGCAGATAGATGTTTTTATTATGCTATTTCTAAATTATTAAATATTCTAACTCTAAATATAGATTGATCAATTGATAAATGGTGGATAAATGAATCATGGAGTTTTTCTTGGATGAGGCAAGGTGCTGCTGTCCTTAGTACCTTTACCTGAGTGTCTGTGCTTTACTTTCCTGAGATCCACGTTTAGGCGTGATGCATTATTTGACAATAGTTAGGCGAAGGAAAAGATAAGGTTGTTAAAAATGTCATCATTCCTCACGCCCTTTGCTTCCTCCCACGCTGCTGCTGCTAAGTCACTTCAGTGATGTCCGACTCTGTGCAACCTCATAGATAGCAGCTCACCAGGCTCCGCCATCCTGGGATTCTCCAGGCAAGAACACTGGAGTGGGTTGCCATTTCCTTCTCCAATGCATGAAAATGAAAAGTGAAAGTGAAGTCGTGTCTGACTCTTCGCAACCCCATGGACTGCAGCCTACCAGGCTCCTTTGTCCATGGGATTTTCCAGGCAAGAGTGCTGGAGTGGGGTGCCATTGCCTTCTCCATGCTGCTGCTGCTGCTAAGTCACTTCAGTCATGTCTGACTCTGTGCGACCCCACAGACAGCAGCCCACCAGGCTCCCCAGTCCCTGGGATCCTCCAGGCTATATATACCTAATTTCAAAATACACCAGCGCAGGCTAATGCTTCTAATGCTGTATTGCTTCTGAAGGCAGTATTTAAAATGAGGAAGGATGGGAGATGGGAAGCCTCTCTCGGCTTTGCTTTGCTTTCTTGTTGAAACTTTGCTGCCTCCAGAGGTTTTCTACCTTCAGGACGATGTAGCATACCAAGATTGGTGATTGGTGAAATCTCTGATTTTTTCTCAGAAGAAAACTACCAAAGAGCAATGTGAGAGGGAAGATGGAAAGAGAACTTGTGTGATGCCTTGAAAGCAGACACCTTCTTGGGCTTGTTAACCTTAGGAACAGATCCATATGGAAGCAAAGGACGAGACACTGCTTTGCTTAAAACCATCTACATTCACATGACTCCTGGAAAGTTTTCATGTTCCCCAATACACAGAGATTGCTGTTCTATACAGGGAAATTGAGAGCAGGAGAGTTAATGGACTGATCCATGTGTCTATACTTGTTCTTTGTAGAGTAAGGATTATAATCAAGGTTGAAACACTTTAATTAGAGGGTCTTGGCATTTATAAATTACACATTCCCCATGCAATCTTTTCTCAGATATGAGACTCAAATTCATGAGAAATCAAAATAATCCACATGGCTTCCTTTTGGAAAAGCTTGGGGTGCTTAATGTAAAGGTGGTTATGCATTATGTCTAGTTTTGTGTTATAAAAGACAGTATTTGTGAATTATTATGGAGTATGAAATGTATATGTATACATAACCAATTCTTCTATCAAAAAACTCTTAAGGGGTTCACATTCTATTATTGCTCAACAACTTTATATTAACATTCTCTGGAATAAATGCACTAGAGATAGGAGTTTTAAAATTTTCTCTAGAAATATTTCTGTAATAGAGACTCCAATGTGATCTACATAGTGTGGTAATTTTAACAGGGAAGTAGAAATTGTGCAGATACAGACTCGGGCTCTCAAAATCTGAAACTATTGAATTAATTCAGTTGACAGTGCAAAAAGAATTTAAATTGATATTCCTGAAAAGGATTTGAAGTGTTTCCTGTTGAAGTTAGCAAGATGTGTCCCTGAAAAGCATATTAAAATTTTACCAGGACTTGTCTTAATGACAGTTTTGAAAACATGTAAAAGAAATAGATATGCATATAGTATTATATATACTTCCCCAAATAAACAATGAAGTTGTTACAGAGAAAGGGGAAAAGTAAATTTAAACTGAAGTTATAAAAGGTAAATTCAATTTCACAGGTAAGTCAACAATAGTGAACACTAGAATAAATAACTGAAATAAAAAATAAATGAAAATAGAAAGATGCCCCAGAGATAATCAATGTAATTTGAGAATTATCATGTTTTGAAAAGTCTGGAATCTTGACTCATTATATAATGGCAATTTTTAAAAAAATAAGAAAATCTTAGGAAACTATATTCTATAGTTCCAGATGAGGTATATTATCAAACTCATTCTGTAGTTTTATATTGGGCAATTACTCTGGCCATAGCTTATTTGAATAATAATATTGCTTTGTTTTTTAAGATACTTTAAAAATCAGATTACAGGTATAAATTCTGGTGAGATGAATGTGAAACAGGGTTAATTTTTTTCTTAATAGAAAACAAATGTTATGACTAAAGATCAAATTATCATTATATGCTTTGAGTGTGTATGTTTGGAGATCGATGAAAAACATAAGGAATTAGAATTCTAATTGATATCTTATATTGCACAAGAAAATTGATAAAAGTTATTAGTAACTAAGAGATTAACATAGCTATTAGAAAATATCCAAAGAACTACATACAATTTCACATTATCATTTTCAACACATACTCAAGTGAACAACCATTTGATTGGCATATGATCAGTCAGATAACACCTCCAGAAAGAGATTATTCATGATCTCATTGCCTCCCAAAGTAATCTGTGTTTGTGACTCTATACAGAAGCACCCAGTTGAACACAAAAGAGTAAAGTTTGGAATTCCTCGATTACTTTTCATGTTTTTGGAGCAAAAAGAATGCAAATTACTTGACCTTCAAAAAGCCTTTAACCAGTTTCAACTGTCGTTTCTAAAAATTAATTCAGATTTGAAAAAAAAAAAAGTAATCACATATCCCTATGGACCAAGTTTCTATCCATGAAACAATGAAAAGAATAAGCAGATCTAGATAGAGGAAGCGTAAACTGAGAAATCCTTTAAGGATTGGTCTCAGAGAACATTTTTAGATGTGATCTGGAAGATGGAGTGCACAGTGACATCTCCAAATTTGCTGATGACACCAGCTTTTCCTGATAGTGAAATGCCAGGCTGACATGAATATATTGCAGGGACATCTTGAGAGACTGTAGGAGTAAGCCAAAAAATAGTAACTGAACTTGAGTTTCAGAAAGTGTAAGGAAGTGTTAGATTTGAGGAAAATAATCTAAACTTTATTATTGAATGACTCATTCATTCTGCATGCAAATAAGTATAATGTTATGGACTGAATATCTGTCCCTGCACACCCACATTCATATGTTGTAGCCCTAACACCAAACATGATGGCATCTGGAGATGGGGCTTTGTGGGGTGGGGTGGGGGGTGGGGATTAGATTTACATGAGGTCATGAGGGTGAGACCCTCATGATGGGATTAGTATTCTTACAAGAAGAGGAAGAGAGAACAGAGCTCTGGCCCTCTTTCTGCCACAAGAGGACACAGGGAGAAGTCTGCATGCCAGGAAGAAAATTCCCATAAGGAACAGACTTGACAGGCTCCTTGATCACCGACTTTCCAGCTTCCAAATTTGTGAGAAATAAATGTCTGTTGCTGACACCATTCAATTCAGTTGCTCAGTCATGTCCAACTCTTTGCGACCTCATGGACTGCAGCACGCCAGGCTTCCCTGACCATCACCAATTATTCCTGGAGCTTGCTCAAACTCAGCCTTTTGGCCTGAGTTTGCTTCAGAATCTTACCTCTCTCTGCCACCATACCCCCTCAAGACACTGCCACAGATCATGGGGACTCTTGGAACACCCTGTGGAAACTACTGATGTGGCCTGGAAATCAACCAATTGCCACTAAATAAAAATATCCGATTGTCAAAAATGTTTGGGAAGCAACACTGAGTTAAACAAATCAGTCAGATCTCTCTATTCTAGGTTGTTTCAGTGCCTTGAGTGTGCTGCAGGAAGTTAGACAGCTAGAAAATGTACCCTTTCCTAAACACATGTCTTTATTTTTCTTCGGGAATTTCAAAAGGACTAGTCTCTGTGCCTACACTTCGGGAGACACGGTGATGGCCAAACAAGAGTAGATTTCACTTAGAATCCAGGCCTTCTGACATTTAGAGTCACTCACAATTTCTACCAAGTTATTATGATTCCCTCTTATTTTATGTATATAACTCTATAGAGAGTGGCCATGCTGTCCCACAAAACACTATTTTAATTTTCTCATACACAGTCTGGCTGAGGGGATGGTAGTTGCTGTGGTTTTACTACATTAAATAAATTTGCTTTTTTTTTTAATTTTTTTTTTACTTTTTTTAGCTTCCATCCAGTTTTATTGTTTTCTTGTGTACCAAGCTCATGTTTCTTTCCCACAGCCCTCAGAGGCTATGACTCAAGGGCTACGTTAATTTTAAAATGTAAAGGAATGAAACATCTGTTATCATGACAGGCCCTCAGGACTTTCATTTTTGAATGAGAAGGGTGAGAAATAGATTTAGAAGTGAGGGAAGATAAAAAGACCCAGGTGATACTCATTTAACACAATCTCCAGATACTGAGAAAAAGCATATCTGATAGGAGTCAAGCTCACAGAAATATCTGGTCCTTCTCTCTTACAAAGTAACCTCTGGCTCATCTGTGTCTCCCCTTGAATCTGCACTGCTACATCCCCTGAACCAACTGCAATCTTAATTTCTGAGGATATATCTCTGTGCCAAGTGGAAGATGATATTTTGAGGTGGAAAATTAAGTTTTGTTTGTGGATTTACTTTTTAAGATCTGGATCATCATTGTCTAGTGACTTACTGAAATGTAGGCTGGAGTACAAGAAAACAGAATTAGGGGGCAAGCACAGAGGAGAGAGGAGAATTACTGGGCAACAGTGTGTGAAAGTCAAGTCAGTAATTTGAGAAGTAGCTTCCTGGAGAGAAAGTGAAAGTGAAGTCGCTCAGTCGTGTCCGACTCTTTGTGACCCCATGACTGTAGCCTATCAGGCTCCTCAGTCCATGGAATTTTCCAGGCAAGAGTACTGGAGTGGGTTGCCATTTCCTTCTCCACAGGATCTTTCCGACCCAGGGATCGAACCCAGGTCTCCTGCACTGTGGGCAGACGCTTTACCGTCTCAGCCATCAGGGAAGCTCTCCTGGAGAGAGATCCACACCAAAGCAAGCCAGAGTGTCAAAGTGAAAGTGAAAGTCACTTAGTCGTGTCTGACTCCTTGGGATCCCATGGAATATACAGTCCATGGAATACTCTAGGCCAGAATACTGGAGTGGGTAACTGTTCCCTTCTCCAGGGGCTCTTCCCAATCCAGAGATTGAACTCAGGTTTCCCACATTGCAGGTGGATTCTTTACCAACTAAGCCACCAGTGAAGCCCAAAGATCACACAAAGTCCTTCAAGCCATAAGCAAAACCAGCAACCTAAGTATCAAAAGAAGGAGGCATCTCCAAAGGGCACTAGTTCAGTTCAGTTCAGTTCAGTCGCTCAGTCATGTCAGACTCTGCGACCCCATGAATTGCAGCACACCAGGCCTCCCTGTCCATCACCAACTCCCGGAGTTCACTCAGACTCACGTCCATCGAGTCGGTGATGCCATCCAGCCATCTCATCCTCTGTCGTCCCCTTCTCCTCCTGCCCCCAATCCCTCCCAGCATCAGGGTCTTTTCCAATGAGTCAACTCTTCGCACAAGGTGGCCAAAGTATTGGAGTTTCAGCTTTAGCATCAGTCCTTCCAAAGAACACCCAGGACTGATTTCCTTTAGAATGGACTGGTTGGATCTCCTTGCAGTCCAAGGGACTCTTGAGAGTCTTCTCCAGCACCACAGTTCAAAAGCATCAATTTTTTGGCACTCAGCTTTCTTCACAGTCCAACTCTCACATCCATACATGACCACTGGAAAAACCATAGCTTTGACTAGATGGACTTTTGTTGGCAAAGTAATGTCTCTGCTTTTTAATATGCTATCTAGGTTGGTCATAACTTTTCTTCCAAGGAGTAGCATCTTTTAATTTCATGGCTGCAATCACCATCTGCAGTGATTTTAGAACCCAAAGAAATAAAGTCTGACACTGTTTCCACCATTTCCCCATCTATTTGCCATGAAGTGATGGAACCGGATGCCATGATCTTCATTTTCTGAATGTTGAGCTTTAAGCCAACTTTTTCACTCTCCTCTTTCACTAGGAGTGCAGCAAAAGTCTAAGTGCAAGATAACTAGAGAAAAAACAGGAGAGCATGGGAGGGTTCAGAATGAAAGATGGTGCTTACATTCTGGGAAATGTCCAGGAGACCCAAACACAGCCATGCCATAGTTTCCAGAGGCTGTGGTGGCTCTGACAGGCAGAGAAGGATAGCCAAAGAAGGCTATTGCCTAGCAGGGAAAACTGTCACCTTTTACATTGTCAATACCTTGAAACTCCACAAAAATTTTCCTTTAATTTGACTGAGTAGACAATTCTGGGAAAGAAGCAAAGGTCGCACTTTAATTTTTAGCAGAGCCTGCCAGCATCATTATCTTCCTCTTCCCTCCTTCTGTTGAGCACCTATGTTCTATGAAAAACATTTTATGTAGCATATCTAATTTAATCTTAATGACAAGCCTATAGAGTGCCCTCTTTATACTCACTTTTTTGATGAGAAAACTATGTCTCATAGAGTTAAGCAAACTGCCCTAGATCATACTTGTCTTAGTTGTGAACACAGACTCACATTTGTCTGGCTCTAGTGTCATTATGTCAAAGAGAGCCACTCCCTGTCCTCTTTCTCTTGTGTCCATTTCAGACATGACTAATCGGTTGCTGATCTCCTTCCCACTGTGCATGGTTTCAGAATCCTTCTCAGTGTATTATAAGAATCCACCAGCAATCAATCAGTGGATATTTAGGTGGTAAAACTAGTGTTATAGCCCTTTTCCACACCACTCTGCATTCTTCTCTTCTGCAGGCAACCACATGTAGACAGAATAGGTTTGCAAAATGGGGCCAAAACCAGAGTTCAGATGACTGGGAAGATCCCTAAGAATAAAGGGGGAAAATTGCTTTAAAAAAACTGATTGCAGGAAAATAAAACCTGGAAGGACTGAGAGTCTTTTCAATCCTGGCAGAATTAGGGAGTCAAAGAATGGTACTACTGAGTGGTAAAAATGGTGAGCTAAGATTTCAAGGATGAAGCTGTCTGACTTGATTCATGGTATTTGAGTGTGGGCAACATCGGGACTGGAAATTTTTACTGTAGTCATAGGAAAATAAACAAGGTAGAAGTAAGAGAGCAGAGATATTCAGAACTAGGCTTGCAAGGTAGATTTAGTTGGCTTGTAGAAATCTGCAAGTACAAATATCTGACATGGACTGATGAACCATTCATTAGAAACAACTAGCTCATTGATTATTTTTTTCATTGAGTTAACTAGTCAATCAGTTGAAATTAGCATCTTTAATCAAACAAATACTTGATTCAGGAAGAAAATTCTATAAAAACAAAACAATATTTTGGAAGTAAAATAACATTATATGTAACTGTTCACATTTTAACCAAATGGCACAGAATATGTCCAGTCAAATTTTCTGGAATTATTTTTAAGGTTCACAGAATCACAGATATTGATCTATATAATATTGTGTGCTGATTACTAGAGTTTACTTTTGAGGAATGTAATGACAGATCACATGATCACTGCCACTTGTGATCTTACATCTTATTAGAGGCAAAGATAGGTAAATAAAGAGATTAAATATATTTTCCTCTGTGTAATGATATATTTATATAGAGAGATTGAGAAGTATAATGGGCAAAACATAACTCTCTCTCAGGGTAGAAAGCCTTCACACAGGGACTGAAGATAAGCACAGGATTTGATGAGGCAGAAAAGCTGGGGAAGAATGAGAAACAGGGATGAAGAAAACACTAGGCAAAGGAAATAGAAGTTGCAAATGAATGGAGCAGAAAAAAGCTACAGCAAAAGGAAAATTACCAATGGTACAGAATGAATGGCTCCACTGTGAAGTACAAGGACATGAGAGAGAAGAGGCAGAAGCTGAGGCTACCAGACAGAGCCCAGGTTATAAATGGCTCTGTGTGTCATGCTAAGGAGTCCTATTTAGTGATGAAAGTGTTAGAGTTTAAGGTAGCTGTGTGTTTTGGACAGATCACTGTGTATGTTGGTTGGGTGAAAGAAGCATCCAAGCATGATGAGAAAAATTCAGAAAGATCCATGAGCATAAAAAACTGATTAAGATATGAACTAAGATGGAGGCAAAGTGAGTGAGAGGGTAAATTCCTGAGATACTGAGCATCAACCTAACTTAGCTGTGTGGCTAACGGGACACATTCCAAGAAGACCTTGGGAGCAGGTACACAATGAATCAAGGGCATAAAGGAAAGGAATTTTAGAAGCAGCCAACCTGAAGATTACAAATGGGAACATAACTATCAAAGTACAGGCAGCTGAAAACATTTCAATAGCACTTTTAATTAAATGAGCAAGAATAATTTTGGTAAAGAAGTTGGAATAAGTGAAAAAGTACAACATTTAAAAGTCATTCATAATCTACTTTCTAGAGATAAACTATTGGTAACATTTTAGTATACATGTAGATTTTTCTAAGCTCCAGGAGACAGTGAAGGACAGGGAAGCTTAGCATGCTGCAGTCAATGAGGTCACAGAGAGTCGGACCTGACTGATGACTAAACAGCAACAACAACAGGTGTTTCTAAACTTGAAATCATATCAATTTAAAATAAGCTGTGTCTTGCTTCTTTCACTTATGTTAAGGAAATATTCCTCATATTATTAAAATTGTTTAAAAAATGATGTCTAATGAATGTATCACATTTGATCTTATAATGAATTATTGGGTATTTTGCTATTTCCATATTTGGATGCAAATAGTTTATCATGAGGACTTTCCTGGTGGTTCAGATCATAAAGAATATGCCTGTAATGCAGGAGATACCGGTTTCATCCCTGGGTCAGGAAGATCTCCTGGAGGAGGTAATGGCTACCACTCCAGTATTCTTGCCTGGATTGGAAGTACAAGTACAGGGATGTATTCCAAGTGTCTATGATACTACTTTTTTTTTTTAAATTTCTAATTGTTTCATTAAGATGTGTCAAGATATTTACAAGTTTCAAATCTACTTTAGGTATAGTGGTTAGGTGTCAAAAGGGCATGAATTTATATGCCTTCTCAGAGTGGCTGAATTCTATCCCTCCCAGGTTCTAGCATTTTCCAAATTTCATGCCTGGTAATGCTTATCAGATATTAATACTTATTATTTATCTTAAAAATGGCATTTTTTTCAGAATTTAGTTGCTTATTTTCTAAAAGATTTGCATGCACGGTGAATTTACATGCCTGAAATTAAACACTTGAAAGTATAATACTGAGGGATTTTTTTCTTAGTGAATTTAAAGGAATTAAATGACTCCAATTTCCCATACACATAATTCAGTAATATAACCCAAAATCTTTTGGAAATTTTGACATATATTATCATTTGTGAAGTTCATTTTTTTCACTTAAAGCATATTCTACATGTTTTCACACCTGACAAAAAAAGGATTTAATGAACTAATTTAAATTTTAGATGACATGGTAAAGGTGTCACCAGTTCTTGGCATTGACCTGTATAAGCAAATAAACTCAATTAGTAATTTGAGCTACTATGTCATTGTTGGACCATTCAGTATTTTGAGAGAACATTTTGTTTTTTCTAATATTTAGCTTAAATTTTTTATAAATTTTATACAAATTATAACATTAAATCAAGCAACAGATATCAAAATTCACTTAACCTTTTTTTAATAAGATAATGGCCAAATGTTTATCTCAAGGATTATTTCACTGAATGAAATCCACTTTAATTTTTTTTCCACAGGCTCCTCTGTCCATGGGATTTTCCAGGCAAGAGTGCTGGAGTGGATTGCCATTTCCTTCTCCAGAGGATCTTTTCCCAACCCAGGAATCGAACCCAGGTCTCCTGCATTGCAGGCAGACGCTTTACCGTCTAAGCCACCAGGGAAGCTTATCTTTCCCTTAATCATCTTGGGTCCACTGGGTCCTCTTTTGAAATGTTTAGAGGACTAATTTATTTGACTTCCTTACTACTCACCTCAGTATAAAGAATTCATACTTTCAAAGCTCCTCTATTATGTTTATAGAAATAGGTTGGTGCTTGGGTCTGCATATGCAAGAATATATGAGACATGGGCCAGGGAAATCTGTCTTCGATTCACCAGAGTTTTAAGAATCTCCCTAGGGCTTCCGTGGTGGTCCTGTGATTAAGAATCTGCCTGCTGATGCAGGGGACATGGATTGGATCATCCCCACCTTGACGCAACAAAGCCTGTGTGCCACAACTGCTGAGCCCACGCCCTAGGGCCTGTGCTCTGTAACAGAAGCCACCCGAAAGAGAAGCTTGCATACTACAACTAAGAGCAGCCTGCCTAACCCAACTAGAGAAAGCCCTCACAGCAACAAAGGCCCAGCACAACCAAAAAGTAAAAATAATCTTAAAAGTAGAATGTCCTTAGGTGTTACTAGTTATTTGTATCTGATGGGCATGAAAGTGAGTGGCTAGAGTCTCCAGGAAAGTCATGAGAAAGTATTGAAAATATATAAATAAAAATTCACAAATATGTGGCAAAGGAGCTCTTACTCTGAGTAAGGGCCCATGGACTCCTTACTCTGATTACTGCTGTCACTCTCATTGAAGACTCAAAGGCCACAGTGGCTGTCCCCTAAGGCTGCTGAGTCTTCGACTCTGTGTTGTACTCTGTACAACAACTCCATTTAACAAAGGAATTTGTATTTGCTGTCTTTTGCATCTTTCTATCCATTGAGACAGTCTCATGTTGTATAACCCAATTTCTTTTTTGATAGATTTCAAGAATCTTTTCTTCTGTCCTCTGTGATGCCTTCTTCATATGGAGTTCCCGAACAGGCTCCTAAAATCTGAGCATCTAATTTGATTGAATCTGGTGCTTATCTACCTAACTCTACTATCTCTTTATTTGAACTCTTATTTGATGTATCACTGTCTTCAGTTTTGCTGTGACCTGGCCTGTGAGCCCAAAGGATTGAAGACGTAAGCTGCTGTGTGTTCTTTCATGCAGATAAATCAAGGGTCCAGGAAAAGACTGGGAAGGGTCGGTGGTATTGCCACTTTCCAGTTGAGAAGCTGCTCAAAGAGGAGAGTGACAGAGCTGAGAGCCATTTACAGTGGTTATAGACGACTCCACACACTAGAAAATGTAAATCACGCAGAAAGAAATTAAGAGAGTAAATTAAAATGTTGTTTCTCCTAGAAAGTCTAAAGAGAGGTGCTTACAGATTAGTTCATCTTTAGTCTTAAATACCACCTAAGAGGAGAAGTGAGGTTGCTCAGTGGTATGCGACTCTGTGATCCCATGGACTGTAGCCTAGCAGGCTCCTCCATCCATGCCATTTTCCAGGCAAGAGTACTGGAGTGGATTGCCATTTCTTTCTCCAGGGTATCTTCCCAACCCAGGGATCAAACCCAGGTCTCCCACATTGCAGGCAGATGCTTTACCCTCTGAGCCACAAGGAAGTCCTTCCTAACAGGAAGCTAGGGCAATTTACAGGGTTGTGTTTTTTTTCTTTCTTTTTTGCCTTATTTTAAGAGTGATTTTAACTTTTATCATAATATTTCATCATGACGAAACAACTGAGCCCACTTTCTATTCCATTTCTCTTCTTCTCTGTGTTGTTCATTTTCATTTCTTGCATTCCTGAGGAAAGACTGGCCTGCATGTTTGTCCTGCTACAGTCGGGAACCCATAACTTATCCTGGAGCCCATCCCTCAGTGAACAAAAAATTCAGAGGAACTATGCTGCAGATTAGGATGTGTCAAGTTCCTCAAGTATCCTGAGTCAGGATAGTTTTTTTAAATTCAATCATATGGTAAAGTTTGTATCAGGAGACTCCTGTAGCTCAAACGGTAAAGAATCTGCCTGCCATGCAAGAGACCAGGGTTCGATTCCTGGGTTGGGAAGTTCCTCTGGATAAGGGAATGGCAATCCACTCCAATATTCTTGCCTGGAGAATTCCATGGACAGAGAAGCCTGGTGGGCTACAGTCCGTGGGGTCACAAAGAGTCGGACACGACTAGTGACTAACACACAACACACACTATCAAAATTACAAACCAGTGTTCTCATTGGAAGGACTGAAGCTGAAGCTCCAATACTTTGGCCACTTGATGCAAACTGTCGACTCATAGAAAAGTACCCTGATACTGGGAAAGACTGAGGGCAGGAGGAGAAGGGAACAACAGAGGACGAGATGGTTGGATGGCATCACTGACTCAATGGACATGAATTTGAACAAACTCCAGGAGATAGTGGAGGACAGAGGAGCCTGGTCTGCTACAGTCCATGGGGTCACAGAGTCAGACATGACTTAGCAACTGAACAATTTTAATCCTGAATCCAGGGCTATGGATGGAGGGGGCAGGATTCCCTTGGTATAAGTAGTCTATTAAGGAATCCACATTCTCCAATAAATCATAATCATTCAGTAATGATGACAAAATAAGGCCCTGTCCTCCAAAGCCTTGAGCTCTGTCCTTGTATCAGTACATGTAAATTGGAAATGATTGCCCTGACTATAGATCCTGGGTATTCTAGCCAGCAGTCATCATTAGGGTATGTTCTCAGCGCCAAGCAAACAGGATGGTGAACACAAAACACACAAACATATAGAAGGAATTTGGAAACAGCAGTTTACCCATTAAGATGTATCCTACCGACTGCACAGAGGAGAATTCTGGCCCTAATTTAGTGCAGGTTTGTATTTGGCACATGTTACCTGTAGAGTATTTGGGTAAATTACTGATGTCAGTTGTATTTCTCTTGGAGACGAGGGAAATAGGTTATTGGCACAATAAAACATCCAGAGGCATTTAAAATGTCAGTCTAATCGCAAGAACCAGTAAGGCTTTTAATTACCTTCTGTGCAATTTTTTTTAATTGCTCCAATGGCTGTAGCGCTTGGTAAGTTCCTGACAGCGCAGCTGCAACAAACTTAATTTAAACATTTTTTTTTTTTTCTAAAGCTCTTAGAGAACAAAAAGAAATCTGAGATGCACGGTAAAATTGGTAAACTCTTGTTGCAGGCTCTCTGCAGGAATCTTGGTGCTTGGTCACTAATGGAATCCCACCTCCATGTTCATCCAACTACCTGCAGGGCTTTCCTTTGCTGATGACATTCTTTGGAAAGACTCTGCTGTTGTCATCACCTTCCCTCGTAGAAGAGTCTAAACCAGCTAGCCTATGCTGCTAGGCCAACTCAAATGCCCACATTTTCTTTGGGGCTTGCTTAATTCTAAATTCATGTCAATGTGTAACAAAACGAATACAGTATTGTAAAGCAAAACAAACTAAAAAATAAAAATTAATTAAAAAAAATAAAAAAAATAAATTTGAAAAACAAAACAAAAAAGGAGGATTCAGAAGTCTTTTCTTGAGTTGTGTTGGACATCGATGCGAGGGAAGCTTCTATTTTATACAGTTTTCATCTCCTTCAACTCTAACTTACATTTTGATAGAGACATCCTTTATTTATTTGCAAACACTCTCTATCCTTCAGGCCACAATTTTCTCCTCCTTCAAAAACTATTCTCTACTAAGGGGACTTGTACTGTGGCCAGATGAGAAGCACATGCACTTTACAATCAAGGATGTCTGGGATTGAAACCCAATTTGCTCTAGCCTATCTTCCCAGATGACTCAGTGGTCAAGAATCCACCTGCCAATGCAGAAGACACAGGTTCAATCCCTGGGTCGGGAAGGTCCCATGGAGGAGGAAATGGCAACCTACTCCAGTATTCTTGCCTGGAAAATTCCATGGGCAGAGGAGCCTGGTGGGCTATAGCCCATGGTGTCACAATGAATTGAACATGACTGAACATACATGCACCTTAGTATCTTTACTTAACCTGTTTTACTTCCATAAAGAAGGAATAATAATAATGCCTCCCCAATAGAAGTGTGAGTTCAGCAAAGTAACATGAAGAGTGACCAACAGAAAGTTAAGTTTTCAGCGAGAGGTACCCTGGGCAATACCTGCCTGTAGCTCCACTGCAAATTCCCTCATCTATATGTATATTACATATAATATACATATATATATATATATAGTCACATGTGCATTCTGTGTCCTGAGACATGGCAGGTTGTGCCTCAGTTAGACTCGATTAGTGGGGACAACGTCTGAGATATGTTTTCTGCAGTAAGGTATCTAGTGCAGTGCCCTTAATTTTGTTGGTTTGTTTTAGTTGATGTGCTAACAGATTCAAAAATATTCAGGGAAACTAAGCCTATTAGAAGATGGATTGCTAATTAGGTCAAATTTAAGCCTAAAATTTTTAAGGTGTTTAATGCTCTATGAAGGGTAAGATCTAATTAAACAGAGTTACAAAATGTTGAAGCTGGAAGGAAACTGATAGCATCCAGTTCAATCGGTTATTTAATTACACAGACAAATAAGACCAATGAGGGCAAAACTAGTTAATGTCTGAGTCTCGTATTTCCCATTTCTGGATTGTTCCCACCACGCCACAGGCCGCCAGCCCACTGATGTTGATGCTAAGCCCCTGACATCTGCAACTCTATTCTGCATACTCTATTTACCTACAGGGTATCAGGTACTCTTTTCTGCTGAGAAGGTAATGTAACCTATTAATACTAAGAGCATCCTACCATATCTTCTGAAATCTTAGGGAAACAGTAAAATGGATATACAGTTAAAGTATGGGGCAATGGCAGTAACAGTTAGGCAGATAGCATGACAAAATTTCCCAAGGAAAAGTAAGAAATGAAGAAACATATGAGACAATATGTATTTGAGGTTTAGAGTATGCCATGTGTTTAGTATATGCTAAGTACTTTGGGTGAGCCATCTAATTAAGCCCAAATAGCCCTAAACAGGGAATAAACTTTTTCTTCTTCTTTTCAACTAGTTATATCATACCTTCCACTCATTCAGTTAAACATAAATGCCAATGACCTATATCTATGGATTCAAACCAAAGCCACCAGGTCCTAAAGCCTGATCCTTTATTCATTAAACTCTAGTACTTCTGCAAATACAATTTGATAATAATATTAGACTAAGAGGATTTTCAGGGAGTAGCAGAGGAATTACGAAAAGAAGGCAAATTCTAGGCAAGCCAGGAATTTAGTTGATAAAAAACAATAGAAAGAGATGATTAAAATCAGAGATGCCTGAGAACTCTAACATGGTTAGTTCTCTTGGCCTTGGTGGCTGATAGTTGTTACTAAGTATGTGTAGATACAAGAAAGTGTTAGTTACTTAGTTGTGCCTAATTCTTCGTAATGTTATGGACTGTAGCCCACGAGGCTCCTCTGTCCATGGAATTCTCCAGGCAGTTGGAGTAGGTTGGAGTGCCATTCCCTTCTCCAGGGGATCTTTGCAACCCAGGGATTGGACTTGGGTCTGCTGCATTACAGTCAGATGCTTTAGTGTCTGAGCCACCCAGGAAGCCTATAGATAAAAGAAAAGGCTGTGAAATATTGCCCCCTTTCCTATACATTGCACTTTCATCCTACATTTGTGTTTGCTAGAATTTCTTTGTTGTGAGGCTGATTATGTCTGCATGGGCCCAGGTCCCTTTGTCCTGAGGATCACCAAGGTCAATCCTGTCTTCTCTAGCACAGTCACATGTGGTACCTCAATGGAGAGAAAGATGAAACAGAGTATTGAGTGAGAGGAAGAATGAAGTGACGCAAAAGGGGCCAAGGCAATTGCAGAGCAGGGCAGCACGTGGCAGAAGCTCCCACGCACTGGCCCCCTTCACAGACTACTGGGGCTGGGAATAATCCAGGAAACTTCCTTTCAGTCAGATTAACCTTGTTCTGAGGCAGCCACTGCATCCTATATTTGAAATTGTACAATATGGTTTTCCGCTATTTAATGTGATTATATACTTGCCAAGTCCATAAAGTCATCCTTTTTGAGGACTGGAGGTACAGATTGTGTTTAATACAAGGATGTGGGAAGTGTGAGTTTAATTTCCTAATTGTAGTCATCTGATCATGTCCTATTTTCTCTTCTTGGACTTAGTTCTGGGTTATATAACCTCACATGTAATTGACACTTTGGGCAACAAACTTTTTCCTTGCTTCCTCTGTGTGGCTTTCAATGACAAGCCCCAGAGGTTATTTAGGAAAAGGGGAGAGCCCTCACGTGTCAAGGAATACCAGGACTGAAAGCACTTGTCTAAAGAGATTACTGTCCCTTCAAACTTGCCTATATCCCAGGCTCCACAGAACAGGATTTACAAGTCACCCACTCATCTCCTGCTTCTGCACGCATACTGCTTCTTTTTAAATTTTTATCAATTTTTAATTGGAGAATAATTGTTTTACAATACTGTGTTGGTTTCTGCCATACATCAACATGAATCAGCCATAGGAATACATATGTCCCCTCCCTCTTAAACCTTCCTCCCACCTCCCACCCCATCCCAACCCTCTAGGTTGTCAAAGAGCAACAGGTTGAGCTACCTACATAATACAGCCATTTCCCATTGGCTATTTATTTTACATATGGTAATGCATATATTTCCATGCTACTTTCTCAATTTCTACCCTCTCCTTTTCCACTATATCCACACCCCAGCAATACTGATAGCTACCTTCCACTGATATACTGAACATTTGAAAATCTCATTTCAAATGTAATAAATTAATAACACACACCTTTCTTCTTATTCTGGAGAAGGAAATGGCAATCCACTCTAGTACTATTGCCTGGAAAATCCCATTGACAAAGAAGCCTGGTAGGCTATAGTCGATGGGGTCACAAAGAGTCAGACACGACTGAGCAACTTCACTTCACTTCTTCTTATTACAAAAATGATCCATTATTATAATGTGACAGATGAAAAACATTCCAAATGGTGGCTACTTTGAGATTCAAATTCAGGTATATTGAAGACTGATTTGAAGCTGCAACTCCAATACTTTGGCTACCTGATGCAAAGAGCTGACTCATTTGAAAAGACCCTGATGCTGGGAAAAGATTGAAGGCAGGAGGAGAAGGGGAGTACGGAGGATGAGATGGCTGGATGGCATCATTGACTCAATTGACATGAGTTTGGGTAAACTCCGGGAGTTGGTGACAGACAGGAAGGCCTGGTATGCTGCAGTCTGTGGGGTTGCAAAGAGTCAGACACAACTGAGCGACTGAACTGAGTGAAGACTCAAAAGCCCCACATATTTTTACTACATTTTCTTTCTTTTGCTCAGCTAAGACAAAGGACATCAGGTGGAAACTTCAACTTCTGAAACTCTAGTTAGTAGAAAAAAAGAGCTTCTTGAGGAGTTGATACAATTAGGGCCATGTCAGAATCACCTGGAAAATTTAAAAAATCTTTAAGGTCTATTAACTCCAAAATACTTTCTCTGCACACTCGATAATCACTGGCAGAGTGAAAACGCATTCCTCATGGAAAGACCAGCTGTTCTTAGCAGCAAAAAGACCAAGAACCCCTGATCTTGGCATCTCCTTATGCGGTATCTTTTCCATGCACAGAGCATGGCTCTGCATGCCTGTGTGTGTAAATGTGTGTAAGCACACACACTCACGAAGGTACCTAATACAGTATTGAAAAACACTGGAATAATTTAATTAATTAATATATTAATTATAATTAATGCAATTAAGTATATGACTCATATTTACCCACAGATGCAGGCACACACCCCTATTCCCCTCCCCTGACAACATACATCTCCACCACACCTACAAAGCTCACGTGAGGATATCTCAGTGAGGATCCTGGTAGGAAACAGTTGGCACACTCAACCTGGGAAAACCTGAGGAGGGATTATTTACAAAGCTGGGGTCTGGTCCAATACGGTGCAGTGTAGTACCACAGAGCATAGCACATCATTCCCAAGTATGAAGGGACAAGGGGGTCGAGAACTTCTTGGAAACCAGAGGGAAGCTGTATGGAGAGATCATCACACTGAGTGAAGTAAGTCAAAAAGAGAAAGACAAATACCATATGATATCACATATATGTGAAATCTAAAATAGAGCACAAACAAACATATCTGCAAAACAGACTTGAAGACACAGAGAACAGACTTGTGGTTGAAAACAGGGAGAGTAGAGGGGGAGGGAATGACTGGGAAGCTGGGATCAGCAGGTGTAAGCTTTTATGTATAGAATGGATCAACAACAAGGTCCTGCTGTGTAGCACAGGGAAATATTCCAGTATCCTGTGATAAACCATAGTGGAAAAGAATACAAAGAAGAACACCTATAGGCATATAACTGAGCCACTTTGCTGTACAACAGAAATTGTCACAATATTGTAAGTCAACTCTACTTCAATAAAAAAAGTAAAATTAATTTGTAAAAAAGAGGGATTCACCTGCCACTGGTTGTAACCTGTAATAGAGGCATGTGGCCAACCAGTGATGACCCAGAAGGGAGGTTATAGGTGGGGAATATACATCATGACTTCAATTTCTCCTGTCTTCTGATTTCCTTCCCCTGCTAATTTCCTTCCCATTGGCTAATCCAATGAGACAGAAGAGTCCACTGAGGCGAGAGAAGTGGGTCAGCATTTAAGGACACAAAGAGGAGTGAAAAAAATGTTAACGACGAGTCTAGCAGGCCAAATAGAAGACCATCTCAGTTCACTTCAGTTCAGGTCAGTTCAGTCGCTCGGTTTTGTCCAATTCTTTGTAACCCCATGAATTGCAGCACGCCAGGCCTCCCTGTCCATCACCAACTCCCGGAGTTCACTCAGATTCACATCCATCGAGTCAGTGATGCCATCCAGCCATCTCATCCGCTGTCGTCCCCTTCTCCTCCTGCCCCCTAATCCCTCCCAGCATCAGAGTCTTTTCCAATAAGACAACTCTTCACATGAGGTGGGCAAAGTACTAGAGTTTCAGCTTTAGCATCATTCCTTCCAAAGAAATCCCAGGGCTGATCTCCTTCAGAATGGACTGGTTAGATCTCCTTGCAGTCCAAGGGACTCTCAAGAGTCTTATCTAACACCACAGTTCAAAAGCATCAATTCTTCGGTGCTCAGCTTTCTTCACAGTCCAACTCTCACATCCATACATGACCACTGGAAACCCAAAAAAATAAAGTCTGACACTGTTTCCACTGTTTCCCCATCTATTTCCCATGACGTGATGGGACCAGATGCCATGATCTTAGTTTTCTGAATGTTGAGCTTTAAGCCAACTCTTTCACTCTCCTATTTCACTTTCATCAAGAGGCTTTTTAGTTCCTCTTCACTTTCTGTCATAAGGGTGGTGTCATCTGCATATCTGAGGTTATTGATATTTCTCCCGGCAATCTTAATTCCAGCTTGTGCTTCTTCCAGCCCAAAGTTTCTCATGCTAGGTAAATAAATTGGCATATCTGAGAATTGTCAGAAGGGCCTTATCAAAGCTTGGGGAAATAGTAAGTTTCGTGTCAATACAAATTTTAATTTGTTTCTGAATCCTCTTGGATTATAATTTAATGAAGGCTGATTGTTTGTGAAGCACTGTGTCAAACTCTTTAAATGCACCATGTCTTCCTTCATCATAATAACTGTTAGGAGGTAAGTAGTGTCATTCCTGTTTTACAGGCAAGAAAACTGAGTTGTCTAGCTTTCAAAAACTTGTCAGAGGCCATAAGTAACAAGCAGGAGAGCTTATGTTCAAAGTTCAGCCTGTGTGTTAGTCGCTCAGCTATGTCTGACTCTTTGCACCCCATGGATTGTAGCCTGACAGGCTCCTCTGTCCACTGGGATTCTCCAGACAGGAATACTGGAGTGGGTTGCATTCCCTTCTCCAGAGGATCTTCCCAACTCATAGATCCAGGTCTCTGCACTGCAGGCAGATCCTTTACCATCTGAGACACCAGGGAAGCCCACAGGTCCAGCCTGACTGACCCCAAAGCTAGACTCTCTCATCTTATAGTTTATCACAGGTTAAATGAAGCAATAATCTAAGAAACTGCTTGTGTGAAATCCAGACCTTGTACATAATCTTAACACTCAAAGAAAGCAACAGAATTTGAGCCAGAACTGGGTTATGCCATTTAGCTTAAATCTAAATAATTTAACATGTTCATCCTTCAAAGTATGAGTGTCACTGATGCTGTCAGGGCTCACATCCACAACCCTTACACGCTACCACTTCAAGTGCTCTGGCTGATTTTCAATTCCCAGTGTCCACATCAGAAGTTCAGAAGCCCATGCTGCCCTTGTGTGTGGCAAGCTTTCAGTACAATAAAATAAACACTCCTGGGAAAAAACCTTCAATCAATTACTTTGCAATCGGTATAAAAATGTCACAGTTTCCCTACCACTCACATGAGATAATACTCAGGGGTGTTTTATATTTTTCTCCAAAGTTTTTCCATAGGATTAAGACCAAGTGTTACACTTCCAGTGGCAGGCTTCAAAATGTATAGCTTTTGGGTCTATCCTTCCTTCCCTGTTGGAGAAGGCAATGGCACCCCACTCCAGTACTCTTGCCTGGAAAATCTCACGGATGGAGGAGTCTGGTAGGCTGCAGTCCATGGGGTCGCGAAGAGTTGGACATAACTGAGCAACTTCACTTTCACTTTTCACTTTCATGCATTGGAGAAGGAAATGGCAACCCACTCCAGTGTTCTTGCCTGGAGAATCCCAGGGACGGGGGAGCCTGGTGGGCTGCCGTCTATGGGGTCGCACAGAGTCGGACACGACTGAAGTGACTTAGCAGCAGCAGAAGTTTCTTCCCTGTATCACTTCTCCCATTTTCCTAGCGGTGCTCCTTGTACTTCCTCTTCAGTTTAAATCTCTCTGGGACCAACCAAACTAGAACTCCTACAAGAAGTTTTTATATCAGTTTTCTTAAGAAGTCCTCAAGAAGGAATTCTGACATGCAATTTCCTGCTGGCCAGATGCCCCCACAGCAGACCCCTGCTGGTGGATGTGCCCGGGTGATAAACTAGCACACCATAGCATCTCAGGAACCAAGACTCTCAGCTGTAGTGAACTGGGATGGAATAGAGCTAGAAGTGGTTGCACTGGGTTAAGCAACATCTCGGCTATTGAGAAATATGACTGCAGTCATAAGTGAAAGGGCCATGTATTTCACTGGTGTCTTTATTGCCATGATGGCTGAAAATGACTGGCTCAAGTCAACCAACTATCAATCCAGGAGCATGATATGAAAGCCAGAATGTATCTATGACTGTGTTTTAAGAGACCCTTATCTCCTGCAGCCATAGGGGAGAAAACTTCTAAGCTTTGTGAAACCATTAACAGCAAGCAGAAAAAAAAAAATCATGATCTGTGTGGAAAGGGAAAGATCCTTGACAGACTGGAAGACAGAATTATGAAGTCCACGTTTCCTCTAACATATTTGATTGACTTCAACTTGAGCAAGCACTTTTCCTGTGTGCAAATTCATCAGGAAAAGATGAAATCTGCAAAGGTATGAGGAACATGTATCTTGGTTGAGAAGTTTTGGAACTAAGTTTTGTTCTCTTTTCTTTAATGAGACAGTGAATTATTCCAAGCAACCAGCACTCTCTTCCCGAGAATGGCATAGGAACAGAGTGTGCAGCTACGCCACTTGAGATAAACAATTATTCTGGAAATGGAGACAGTCAATAAATTAAAAAAATAACATACTGTAGGCAAATAGCCATCTGCAAATAAAATGTAGGGTTGGTGGTAAAAGGTGCTGAATAAATGTGAAATTTAATCTGTAATTACAATCTAAAACAAACCCTCTAAATAGAGGATGAGAGGTTCCAGGTACTTTGATGGGGCTGAAGGATTGGCACAGAGGATCCTGAAGAGGGATTTTTCCCTGGAAAAAGAATCAGAGGTGGGAAGAAGCTAGGGTTAATTCTTTCCTGATCCTAGAGGTGGTCTCCTGGTGAAAGTGAAGTCACTCAGTCGTGTTCGACTCTTTATGACCCTATGGACTGTAGCCCACCAGGCTCCTCCATCCATGGAATTTTCTAGGCAAGAGTACTGGAGTAGGTTGCCATTTCCTTCCCCAGGGGATCTTCCTGACCCATGGATCAAACCCGGGTATCCCACAATGCAGGCAGATGCTTTACCATCTGAGATTATCTAAAATCTGTTTGTGCTTTGGACAAGACTGATATTATACACTTGCTCCTGGCAGATGCTGTGGGATTATAAACTGAAGTGAAAAAGATGCCAATGAAGAAAGCATTGCTCCTCTGATGGAATTATTCATAGTGCCCCCTTTCCCGGTGTCAATTTCTATTACTGCCTTAGTCATGTTCTATTCACAATACTGCTCATTCTCTCAGAAAATGGGTACTCTGCTCCTTATTATAATCAGCATGAGTACGGAGTTAAAAGACATGGAGTTAAAAGATCTGGGTCTGAATTCACTGTTCAGATCCTGTTGTGTCAACTAGGTTTCTTCATTTATCAAATTAGCCTGGCAATATTTTCTTGGTGGTGCTATTGTGAGTATACAAGGCAACTTGTCATGTTAGGTATTATAATTGCCTGCCTGCTAAGTCATTTCAGTCATGTCTGACTCTGTGTGGCCCTACGGACTGTAGCCTGCCAGGCTCCTCTGCCTATGGGATTCTCTAGACAAGAATACTGGACTGGGTTGCCATGCCCTCCTCCAGAAAATCTTCCCGACCCAGGGTGTGAACCTGTGTCTCTTATGTCTCCTGCATTGGCAGGCAGGTTCTTTACCAATAGTGCCACCTATTATTAACCCCCTTAAATTAAAATTGCTAGAATTCAGGACTTCCTTGGTGGTCCAGTGGCTGACACCCTACTCCCAAGGCAGGGGCTCTAGGTTTGATCCATGGTCAGGAACTAGATCCATATGTCTCAACTAAAGATCCCACATGCTACAGTTAAGACTTGGTGCAGCCAAATAAATAAATGAAAATAAATTTTTTAAAGTTTTTTTTTAGAATTCAGTGTGAGACACATGTGACCCACATTTTGCAGCGTGACCTGAGGTCTAATTTCAGGGTTACAGTGACCAAAAGAACATGCCTTTCAGATTTTTGATGGCAGTGAATGCAACTGCTTAAGAGCCTTGGTTGCTGCTCTCTGAAACTTATTACATTGTTTGCATGGGGCGCTGTGCTCCTGTGGACTGCTCCCTAACAGCCCTGGAGCAAAGGGGACATTAAGGCAGCCCCATGCCTGGGAAATGCAGTTCTTCTCTGAAGGCTGGCCTTAGCTTGAGGATCTTTGAGAGTCTCAGCAAACTTTCCTTAGACTCGCACTGCAGCCTACCATGCTTTCCCCAGCCTCCTTCCTTTCCTCGCTCTCCTTCACTCAGGGTCAGGCTTAATCACAGTCTGACAGCTCTCCCACCCTCTCTCAGCTCCCTCCCAGGTATTTTCCCTCATACATTTCTTGCATGTCTGATCACATTTTAGCATCCACTTCTCAAAGGACTCAAATGAACACAAGGATAAAATATTAGAAGGTTGTAAGCAGATCACTACTTCTCAGATATGTGTAGGTATTAATACTGTGGCTAAAAATCAATGTCACTTGTTTTTATTTATATTTTTCTATTTACATTTTTAAAAATGTATTTAATTGGAGGATAATTACTTCAGTATATTGTAGTGGGTTTTGTCATACATTGACATGAATCAGCCATGGGTGTATATGTGTCCCCCATCCTGAACCTCCCTCCCACCTCCCTCCCCATCCCATCCCTCAGGGTCATCCTAGTGCACCAGCCCTGAGCACCTTGTCTGATGCATCAAACCTGGACTGGCAATCTGTTTCACATATGATAATATACATGTTTCACCGCTATTCTCTCAAATCATCCCACCCTTGCATTCTCCCACAGAGTCCAAAAGACTCTTCTACAAATCTGTGTCTCCTTTGCTGTCTCACATCATTACTATCTTTCTGAATTCCATATATATGTGTTAGTATACTGTACCAGTGTTTTTTCTTCTGACTTACTTCATTCTGTATAATAGGCTCCAGTTTCATCCATCTCATTAGAACTGATTCAAATGTATTCTTTTCAATGGCTGAGTAATACTCCATTGTGTATATGTACCACCGCTTTCTTATCCATTCATCTGCTGATGGACATCTAGGTTGTTTCCATGTCCTGGCTATTATAAACAGTGCTGCGATGAACATTGGGGTACACGTGTCTCTTTCAATTCTGGTTTCCTCGGTGTTTATGCCCAGCAGTGGGATTGCTGGGTCATAAGGCAGTTATATTTCCAGTTTTTTAAGGAATCTCCACCCTGTTCTCCATAGTGGCTGTACTAGTTTGCATTTTAAATAAAGGGAAACTTGCCCCAAAGACCTTTCATTGTTCCTGCATAGGACTGCTTAATAAGCGGGAAGATCAGCATCCCTCTGGCAAATGTCACCAGAAGAGTCCTCCCTCTAAACTCCTCTCATGTCATTTCATTCCTGGAAATCATTTTCTTCCTTTTATTTAATTTGACTCTTCCCTGCCCACACCGACTTAGACGTCCTCTAGAAAACTTGCTCAGACAATTCCAAACCACAGTGGTTTTTCACCTCAGCCATCTGCTTTAAAACATTAAAGTGATCACAACTTGGCTTTGTTAAACTGACATATCTTGACTGTGTGAGAAAAAATTAACTTGATGAGAAACATTACAGGACAGAGGCATTTTCAGAAATTGTTCTTAAGAAAATACTTAAGAAAATAGTTTTCAAGCTCTTTAACAAGAATGTACTAATAGGTTAATTACAAATGACCTGTAGCCACTTATTAAAGTAAATTTAGCATGAATCCTACTGGGGAACATTTTTATGATCCTGAGCAAGTTTCTGGGTATGGTAAACCAAAGGAACTGCATTTCTGCAGAAACAGTAGTGTACCACATATTGGTGTGCATTCAAATACCCACCAGTTAGCCCTATTTGCTATTTGATTCTAGATGTTTGGGTTTCCCTGGTGGCTCAAATGGTAAAGATTCATCTCCAATGCAGGAGATGTGGGTTCGATCCCTGGGTTGGGAAGATCCGCTGGAAGAGGGAATGTTAACCCACTCCAGATGTTTACGGATGAAGAATTTCTTTGAGGCAGATGAGGATGACAGTGATGAAACTTGGTAACAGAACAATTAGGGGGAAATAAAATCTATATTAGGACCCAAGACCTTTTGTCTAAAATAAACATGTGAATTTCATGATTCTCTCAGGGACCATCTTCTAAAGCTAGCCTGACTGAAGTATAAACTCCTGAAGAGCAGGGACCCTATCTAATAAGTGCTTAAGAAATGTACTGAATAATCCTACGGATGGATGGATTAAAGGCACTGGCACTCCACGAGATGGTGCATACTACTATATCTAAGGGATCTCTATCCCCAAGGTCTGGCTGCCAACAAAACTATGGTAGCCAATTCAACACAGCTGTCCTTCAGTGCTGCCTTTCTTGTCTTTCTGCCCCTGGGACAGAGACCTGTCTGCCTGAAGCTACTCTATAAACAGAACCAGCCCAGCTGAGTTGGGCCAGCTCATCTCCTCTGTCTCCACTCTGTCAGTGAGACAGCATATGCTAATAAGCTAATTTCACTCATCAGTCATCCAATTTATATCATGCAGTGACTTCCAGATCAAAAGACCCAGTGGAATCATTTGGCTCTCTCAAGGTCACAGGGACAGTTAGTGCTGGGTATGTGGATGACATGTTTTCTGACACCTGGTTTGTTGCACTTTATACCAGAGGATGCTATTTCATATATGCTATATGTTTTGAGTTACTCAAATGTGGCTTTGTTTTTTCACTTAGAAGTCACACATTTCCTATAAGTCATAGCTGTCTTTCAATCTTCTATAGCCCCATTGTTTTATTTGCAAGACCTGATGAACTTCAGCAAAGCCACAGTAGGAGAGAGATCTCTTTCTTGAGGAAAATGGATCCTTTCTTCCTCTTTAGCTGGAGTATAGCTGGCATCACAGTTAGAGGCTCTTTCTTCTACCCTTGACTGTTTCGGAGCTTTGGCTCTTGAGGCAAAGAGCATCTGAGCTGAGATGCATAGTTCAAGGTGCATAGTTACAGGCATAGCTGAGTATTCCAGCAGCATTTGGGTTTGGTGGCAAAGAAATCCAGGAGTGAATTTTCAGGCAATGTAGCATAATTCATGATTAAGGTTATTGGTAATATCTAACCTTTAGTAAATGCCAGCTGCATAATGATGGCTAGCAAGCTTTCTACAGATACTGCACTGAGTTCAGCCAGGCCATAAGAATCTATTTAATGGAACTCTAATGGGAAATGACCAGGATCTGACTACAGAAGATTAAAAGTGACAATGCTAATTGACTGCAGGGGTATCTACAAGAAGAAGGGCCAGAAAAATCATTTAAGTCTAAATGAAATTGGACTGATTTGATATTTGAGAAAAGTATCATCTTCTTGCTGTGTTTGGCTGGGTGAATTAACTGCTTCATGTTTCCGAAAGAGTCTTTGTAGAACAATGGGCCACAGCTGTTGGAAAAAGAACTTTCCTCAGTTGGATTAGAAAAGGGATTGCAGCTAAACTAAAGATTTCATTGCTACTGAGACCAAAACACTTAAACATGAGTGTACAGTACTGGTATCTAAGTGTGAAAGGGTCTCAGAATTGTGAAGGGTGGCCCATTCTTCAGCCCTACTTAGGGCAGAACAAGAAAGAGATTTAGCTGATTATGGGGAATGTAGTTTCATTCTTAAGTAACACTTTTTTTTTTTTAATTTAGTAAGGGAATGAACAAATGAGTACTTCCCAGGTGGCAGTGGTACAGAATCTGCCTGCCAATGCAGGAGATGCAGGTTTGATCTTTGGGTCAGGAATATCCCTTGGAGTAGGAAATGACAACCCACTCCAGTAATCTCACCTGGAAAATTCCATGGATGGAAGAGCCAGGCAGGCAACAGTCCATCAGATCACAAAGAGTCGGACACAACTGAGCATGCATACACACACACACAGACCAATGAAGCTTGAATGTCAATCTATCTCTCTTTACTGTTTGTTCATTATTAGAGTCTTACCTAGTTTTTGAAGAATTAATAGGTATGCACAACTTTCTCATTCATCAACTATGCTGTGTTCCCAACCATATCAAGGAATCTGCTCATATTCTGTTCTGCCTGCTCACAGATATGTAATTCCTACCCACCTCTCAGAACTCAGCTTAAATGGTTTTTCAGGGACATCTTCACAAACACCCAGACTAAGTGGATATACACTGTAGGACAGGTTGAAAACACAATTTAGAGACAGAACACAAAACCTAGAGGAAAATTGACTTTGCCACTCATTGGCTTTTTGACCTTCACAAATTATTATTTTCATTGCCTCACGATCTTCAGCGGTTCAATGGAAATGACAACTACTGTAATTACTTTGTCAGTTCAGCTCGGTCACTCTGTTATGTCCGACTCTATGCAACCACATGGATTGCAGCACTCCAGGCTTACCTGTCCATCACCAACTCCCAGAGCTTGGTCATACTCATGACAATTGAGTCAACGATGCCATCTAACCATCTCATCCTCTGTCATCCCCTTCTCTTCTTGCCTTCAATCTTTCCCAACATCAGGGTCTTTTCAAATGAGTCAGTTCCTCGCATCAGGTCACCAAAGTATTGGAGTTTCACCTTCAACATCAGTCCTTCCAATGAATATTCAGGACTAATTTCCTTTAGGATGGACTGGTTGGATCTCCTTGCAGTCCAAGGGCCTCTAGAGAGTATTCTCCAACACCACAGTTCAAAGCATCAATTCCTTGGGACTCAGCTTTCTTTATAGTCCAAATCTCACATCCATACATGACTACTGAAAAAACCATAGCACTGACCAGATGGATATTTGTTCGAAAAGTAATGCCTCTGCTTTTAATTTGCTGTCTAGGTTGGTCATAGTGTTTCTTCCAAGGAGCAAGAGTCTTAATTTCATGGCTGCAATCACCATTTGCAGTGATTTTGGAGCCCAAGAAAATAAAGTCTCTCACTGTTTCTATTGTTTCTCCATCTATTTGCCATGGAGAGAGGGACCAAATGCCATGTTCTTAGTTTTCTGAATACTGCGTTTTAGGCCAGCTTTTTCACTCTCCTCTTTCACTTTCATCAAGAGGCTCTTTAGTTTCTCTTCACTTTCTGACATAGGGTGGTATCATATGCGTATCTGAGGTTGTTGATATTTCTCCTGGCAATCCTGATTCCAGCTTGTGCTTCATCCAGTCCAGCATTTCTAATGATGTACTCTGCATATACGTTAAATAAGCAGGATGACAATATACAGCCTTGACATACTCCTTTTCCAATTTGAAACCAGTCTTTTGTTCCATGTCCAGTTTTAACTGTTGCTTCTTGACCTACAAACCAATTTCTCAGAAGGCAGGTAAGATGGTCTGGTACTCCCATCTCTTTCAGAATTTTCTGTAGTTTGCTGTGATATACACAGTCAGAGGCTGTGGCATAGCCAATAAAGCAGAAGTAGATGTTTTTTTCTGGAACTCTCTTGCTTTTTTGATGATCCAACGGATGTTGGCAGTTTGATATCTGGCTCCTCTGCCATTTCTAAATCCAGCTTGAACATCTGGAAGCTCACGGTTCACGTACCATTGAAGCCTGGCTTAGAGAATTTTGAGCATTATTTTGCTAGCGTGTGAGATGAGTGCAACCATACAGTAGTTTGAACATTCTTTCTATGAAGACTTAACAAGACCTTTGAGATCTAACATCAAAAACGATGTCCTTTTCATCATAAGGGACTGGAATGCAAAAGTAGAAAGTCAAGAAATGCCTGGAGTAACAGGAAAATTTTGAGAACAAAATGAAGCAAGGTAAAGGCTAACAGAGTTTTGCCAAGAGACACACTGGTCATAGCAAATTACATTGTAGGCTTGCAAGAAATAAATAAATAAATATGGACAGAGGTTCATGACATTATACAGGAGACAAAGATCAAGACCATCCCAAAGAGAAGATATGCAAAAAAAGCAACATGGCTGTCTGAGGATACCTTACAAATAGCTGTGAAAAGAAGAAAAATGAAAGGCAAAGGAGAAAGGAAAGATATACCCATTTGAATGCAGAGTTCCAAAGAATAGTAAGGAGAGATAAGAAAGTCTATCCCAGTGATCAGTGCAAAGAAATAGAAGAAAACAACAGAATGGGAAAGACTAGGGGTCTCATCAAGAAATGTTCAAGGGAACATTTCATGCAAAGATGGGCAAAATAAAGGACAGAAATGGTATGGACCTAACAGAAGCAGAAGATATTAAGAAGAGGTGGCAAGAATACACAGAAGAACTGTACAAAAAAGATCTTCATGACCCAGATAATCACGATGGTGTGATCACTCACCTAGAGCCAGACATCCTGGAATGTGAAGTCAAGTGGGCCCTAAGAAGTATCACTATGAACAAATCTAGTGAAGGTGATGGAATTCCAGTTGAGCTATTTCAAATCCTAAAAGATGATGCTGTGAAAGTCCTGCATTCAATATGCCAGCAAATTTGGAAAATGCAGCAGTGGCCACAGGACTGGAAAAGGTCACTTTTCATTCCAATCCCAAAGAAAGGCAATGCCAAAGAATGCTCAAACTACTGCACAATTGCAATCATCTCAAATAATAGTAAAGTAATGATAAAAATTATCCAAGCAAGGCTTCAACAATACATGAACCATGAACTTGCAGAAGTTCAAGCTGGATTTATAAAAGAGGAACCAGAGATCAAATTGCTAACATCTGGTGGATCATGAAAAAAGCAAGAGAGTTTCAGAAAAACATCTATTTCTGCTTTATTGGCTATGCCACAGCCTGACGATGTCGATCACCACAAACTGTGGTTAATTATGAAAGAGATGGGAATACCAGACCACCTGACCTGCCTCTTGAGAAATCTGTATGCAGGTCAGGAAGCAACAGTTAGAACTGGACATGGAGCAACAGACTGGTTCCAAATAAGAAAAAGAGTCCTTCAAGGCTGTATATTGTCACCTGCTTATTTAATTATATGCAGAGTATATCATGAGAAACGCTGGGCTGGAGGAAGCACAAGCTGAAATCAAGACTGCCAGGAGAAACACAATAACCTCAGATATGCAGATGACACCACCCTTATGGCAGAAAGTGAAGAAGAACTAAAGAGCTTCTTGATGAAAGTGAAAGAGGAGAGTAAAAAAGTTGGCTTAAAGTTTAACATTCAGAAAACGAAAATCATGGCATCCGATCCCATCACTTCATGGCAAATAGTTGGGAAAACAGTGGAAACAGTGACAGACTATTTTTAGGGGGCTCCAAAATCACTGCAGATGGTGACTGCAGTCATGAAATTAAAAGATGCTTGCTCCTTGGAAGGAAAGTTATGGCCAACCTAGACAGCATATTAAAAAGCAGAGACATCAAACTTTGCCAACAAAGATCCATCTAGTCAAAGCTATGGTTTTCCCAGTAGTCATGTATGGACATGAGAGTTGGACTATAAAGAAAGCTGAGCGCTGAAGAATGGATGCTTTTGAACTGTGGTGTTGGAGAAGACTGTTGAGAGTCCTTTGGACTACAAGCAGATCCAACTAATCTATCTTAAAGGAAATCAGTCCTGGGTGTCATTGGAAGGACTGATGTTGAAGCTGAAATTCCAATACTTTGGCTACCTGATGCGAATAACTGACTATTTTGAAAAGACCCTGATGCTGGGAAAGATTGAAGGCAATAGGAGAAAGGGGTAACATGGGATGAGATGGTTGGATGGCATCACTAACTCAATGGGTATGAGTTTGAATAAATTCCAGGGGTTGGTGATGGACAGGAAGTCCTGGCGTGCTGCAGTCCATGGGGTTGAAGGGGTCAGACAGAACTGAGCAACTAACTGAGCTGAAGAAATAAATATAAAGAGTTTCTTTTATTGTTATAAACTTTCATAGCCCTGTGCCCTCATCTATATTTCATATTAGTACTTTTAGTACTGATTAGTTCCGATGCTGGTATGATTATTTGATAGATATCTTTCTCTCTCACTACAATATAAGTCCTATGATGTTAGGGAGTTTACCATTGGCTTTCCAGGGCCTCGGACAGTGCTAGTTCATATTAGGTACTGATTAAATATTGATTGAATAAATGAATAGTGGCTTCTGTAGGTGACAGCTAACAACTTCTTAAACCCTGGGCAATAGCAATGGCAGCCATTCTACCCTAACTTTCCACAACTGTTCACTCATTGCTTCTTATCGCCTACACCTCTGCTAAAGTAACTTAGATGTTAGAGTCTCCAAACTATTTCCTTTGAATGACTCTGGGCATGACTTTATGGCTTATACTTGAGAAAAGCATTCTCAACTCTGGCACACAGTGAGTTGAAAAGTGTTCTAAGTAATTTGTTACTAAAAATGGTAGAAAAATCAAAGTTTGCAAAAAGCGTACTATTTTTTCTTAAGGTAAGGTTTACAAACAGTGAAATGAGCACCCTTAAGTGTATATTTAAGATTTTACTAACATATAGCCATCTGACTACCATACCAATCAATAGACTATCAGCCCAGAAAATTTCCTCTTACCTGTATTTGGCCGAGCCACAACTCCCTTAGACAATCTCCATTCTGACTTTTTCCCCACCATCACTAAGACATAATTTACATATAACATGTAAGTTTAAAGTGTACAATGGGTTGATTTGATAGACTTGTGTATTGCAAAATGATTACACCATTGTGCTAATGTCTCCAACAAACATAATTATTATTTCTCTTTCTGATGCAAATGTTTAAAATGAATAACTTAGCAACTTTCAAGTATGTAATACAATATTATTAACTATATTCACCATGTGTTTTACATTAGATTCCCAGAAATTTTCTTTGTCTTATAATTGGAGGTTTGGACTCTTTGAATAGCATCTTCCCATTTTCCCCAGGTCCCAACTCCTGGTAACCATCATTGTATGCTGTTTTCATGATTTGGCTTTTTAAGATTCTACATATAAGTGATATTATCTACCATTTGTCTTTCTCTGCCTGACATTTCACTAAGCCTAGTGCCACCAAGCTCTAACCCTGCTGTAAAAAATGGCAGCATTTCCTTTTTTCTTATGGCATAGAATTGCTGTTTCAATTCTATTCTTTGGTATATATTAAAAAAATGAAAATAGGATCTTAAAAATATTATGGCACCCTCATACACACACACATAACGTAATATTAAAGCCATGAAAAAGAAGGAAATAGATGAGAAATTCTGAGAAGTTGAAAGGCAAAGGGAAAAAGGGAAAGATATATCCATCTGAATGCAAACTTTCAAAGAATAGCAAGAAGAGATAAGAAAGTCTTTCTAAGTGATCAGTGCAAAGAAAGAGAAGAAAACAATAGAATGGGAAAGACTAGAAATCTCTTCAAGAAAATTAGAGATACCAAGGGAACATTTCATGCAAAGATGGGCAAAATAAAGAACAGAAAAAGTATGAACCTAATAGAGGCAGAAGATACTAAGAAGAGGTGGCAAGAATACACAGAAGAACTGTACAAATATGGTCTTAATGATCCAGATAACCATGATGATGTGATCACTCACCTAGAGCCAGACATTCTGGAATGTGAAGTCAAGTGGGCCTTGGGAAGTCCCTTAAGAAGTGATGGAATTCCACCATCAATTAAGATGGTACTGTTAAAGTGCCAGACTCAATATGCCAACAAATTTGGAAAACCCAGCAGTGGTCACAAGACTGGAAAAGGTTAGTTTTCATTCCAATCCCAAAGAAAGGCAATGCCAAAGAATGCTCAAACTACTGCACAATTATACTCATTTCACCTGCTAGCAAAGTAATGCCCAAAGTTCTCCAAGCTAGGCTTCAATAATACATGAACCATGAACCAGATGTTCAAGATAGATGTAGAAAAGGCAGAGGAACCAGATATCAAATTGCCAACATCCGTTGGATCATAGAAAAAGCAAGAGAATTCCAGAAAAACATCTACTTCTGCTTCATTGACTATGCTAAAGCCTTTGACTGTGTGGATCACAACAAACTGTAGAAAATTCTGAAAGAGATGGGAATACCAGACCACCTAACCTGCTTCCTGCAAAACCTGTATGCAGGTCAAGAAGTAACAGTTGAAACCAGGCATAGAACAGACTGGTTCCAAATTAGAAAAGGAGTCATCAAGAGTGTATATTGTCATCCTGCTTATTTAACTTATATGCAGAGTGCATCATGCGAAATGCTGGGCTGGATGAAGCACAAGCTGGAATCAAGATTGATGGGAGAAATATCAATAACTTCAGATACACAGCATACACCACCCATATGGCAGAAAGTGAAGAGGAACTAAAAAGACTCTTGATGAAAGTGAAAGAGGAGAGTGAAAAAGTTGGCTTAAAGCTTAACATTCAGAAAACGAAGATCATGGCATCTGGTCCCATCACTTCATGGGAAATAGATGGGGAAACAGCAGAAACAGTGTCAGATTTTATTTTGGGGGGGGGCTCCAAAATCACTGCAGATGGTGATTGCAGCCATGAAATTAAAAGATACTTACTCTTTGGAAGGAAAGTTATGACCAACCTTGATAGCATATTCAAAAGCAGAGACATTACTTTGCCAACAAAGGTCTGTCTAGTCAAGGCTATGGTTTTTCCGGTAGTCATGAATGGATGTGAGAGTTGGACTGTGAAGAAGGCTGAGCGCCAAAGAATTGATGCTTTTGAACTGTGGTGTTGGAGAAGACTCTTGAGAGGCCCTTGGACTGCAAGGAGATCCAACCAATCCATTCTGAAGGAGATCAGCCCTGGGATTTCTTTGGAAGGAATGATGCTAAAGCTGAAACTCCAGTACTTTGGCCACCTCATGCAAAGAGTTGACTCATTGGAAAAGACTCTGATGCTGAGAGGGATTGGGAGTAGGAGGAGAAGGTGACGACAGAGGGTGATGGCTGGATGGCATCACCAACTCAATGGACATGAGTTTGAGTGAACTCCAGGAGTTGGTGATGGATAGGGAGGCCTGGCGTGCTGCAATTCATGGGGTCACAAAGAGTCGGACACTACTGAATGACTGAAATAATTTTCATTTTAGCTGGAGAACTCCTTTCAGTGGTTCTTGTAAAGTAGGTCTGCTGCTGCTGCTGCTAAGTCACTTCAGTCGTGTCTGACTCTGTGTGACCCCATAGACAGCAGCCCAACAGGCTCCCCCATCCCTGGGATTCTCCAGGCAAGAACACTGGAGTGGGTTGCCATTTCCTTCTCCAATGCATGAAAGTGATAAGTGAAAGTGAAGTCGCTCAGTTAAGTTCGACTCTTTGCGACCTCATGGACTGCAGCCTACCAGGCTCCAAAGTAGGTCTAGTACTCATGAATTCCTTCAATTTTTGTTTGTCTGGGAAAGTCTTTAACTCTCCATTTCTGAAGGACAGTTTCATCAAATTTAGTATTCTTGGTTGACAATTTTTGCTTTCAACACTGTAACCATATCATCCCATTATTTCTAGGCCTGTAAGTCACAAGCTTTTTTCCTCTTGCAGCTTTTAAGATTATCTCTTTGTCTTTGATTTTTGACACATATATAACATACATAACATTCTATTTATTATACTGTGAACTGGAAATGATCTCTTTAAGTTGATTTTGTTGTTGATGTCAATTTATGGTTACTTTTTGGGTCAAAAGTAATCTTTTCCCCCTCTTATATGCTTTAGTATATATGCTCTCATATTTTCTGCTAAATTCTTAAAAGTTCCATGTTTTAAAGCTCCAAATTTGTATTTTTTTAGATTCAATGTTGTGAGTTTTATTTGCCTATAAATTTTAAAATCATGTGATCAATTTATTCAAAATATTTGATGAATTTTTAATTGAGACTGCACATGGCAACCCACTCCAGTACTCTTGCCTGGAGAATTCCATGGGCAGAGGAGCCTGGCAGGCTACAGTCCATGGGGTTGCAAGTAGTCAGGCATGACTGAGCAACTATCACTCACTATATTTATGCATGTGTTCATGCTAAATTGCTTCAGTTGTGTCTGACTTTGTGCAACCCTATGGACTGTGACCTACCAGGCTCCTCTCTAGGCAAGAACACTGAAGTGGATTGCCATACCCTCCTCCAGGGAATCTTGCCAACCCAGGAATAGAACCCATTCTCTTAAAATCTCCTGCATTGGCAGGGAGGTTCTTTACCACTAGTGCCACCTGGGAAGCCTACATTTTATCTATAGATTACCTCCAATAAAATGAGGTAATTTAATAACAATTTTATAATGCATAAACTTAGCATATATCTCCATCTCACAAGATTAGTTTATATCTTCTTTAAATATATGATAGAATTAATCAGTGAAACTCTGAGTTGGACTGTCTTCCTATATTTTTATTTCAAAATTTTAAGATGTAATTACTTCAACAAATATATAATTTAGATTTTTTATTTCATCATTTTAAGTTTTAATGTTATATTTTTAAAGATATTTGAGTATATCATTTAAATTTGTTGAATTTATTTGGATAAATTTGCTTACAATAGTCCGTTACTATCCTTGTAATATCTATAGACTTTGTAGTGATAGGCTGTCTTTCACTACTGATTTTAGTAATTGGTAAGATTTTTTTAATATTTTTATTCTTGCTTATTCTTGCTAGAGTTTATACTTTTAAAAAATAACTTGCTACTTTGCTATTTATATTTATTGTTTGTTTTTTAATTTCATTGTTTTCTGCTTTTATCTTCACTTTTTTCTTGTCATTCACTTATTTTTGTGTTAATTTAGTCTTCTCTCATAAGCTTGTGAGATGAGTGCAATTGTGTGGTAGTCTGAGCATTCTTTGGCATTGTCTTTCTTTGGGATTAGAATGAAAACTGACCTTTTCCAGTCCTGTGGCCACTGCCCCATTTTCCAAATTTGCTGGCATATTGAGTGCAGCACTTTCACAGCATCATCTTTCAGGATTTGAAACAGCTCAACTGCAATTCCATCACCTTTACTAGCTTTNTACAGGTTTGGTTGCTCTGCGACATGTGGTATATTCCCCAAATAGAGACTGAACCCATTTCCCCTGCATTGGCAGATGAACTCTTAACCATTGGACCACCATGGAGGTCCTCGATTTTCAGTTTTTAAAGTAACTTTCATAGAGTAGAAGACAGTCTGTAGGGAAGAAATTACAGTAAGTTTTTTTGCAAATATACAAAACATAGGGAAACACTCTTTCCCTATGCAAATAAATTTTTTCTTAATAATCAGATAAATAGATTCTGTCAAGTGTAGTACTTCCCAGAGTGTTAATATCTTGACATGTGTTGTTTGACTCTTAAAGAAACATGTAGGATGCAATGTAACCTCCGTGTCAGTACACGGGTTACTCTGATATTTCTTGGTGATAATGTTCATTAGACAGTTGGAAGTATGAGTCCAAATGCACTTAAGAGAAAGTTGATAATGATGTGGAGATTATTAGTTATGTGGGTTAATTCCTGGGAGTAGAAGGTTATCTGGGGACAGAACTGAGAGGCCGAACGTGGATCAATACAAATAATTAAGGGCTAGGAGAAAGCAGATAATCCAGTGATGTTCCAGAAATCAAAGAAAGGAAGTGTTTTGAGAACTGGGGTTAAATATGGTCGGATTACACAAAGAGATCAGGCGTGATTAGAAATGTGTATGTGTCTCTTGGACTTGACAACACGAAGTCCCCCAGTTACCCGGCTGTGTCTGTGTGCATTCACCAAGGGCCAGGTCAGACTCGAGAGTGCAAGGCTGGCATGAGAATGAGGTGAACACCATCGATGCAGACCACTCTTTCAAGAAACTAAGTTCTGCAGATAAGAGAAAAAGCTAGAGCATACTTGGTAGTTTTTGTGTGTATGTGTTTTGCAAAGTACACTCTTTATGAACCTGTCTGCTGGTTAAGAAAGTGATGGAGTGAGCACAGAAGAGGTGACAGAGCGGCAACTGTCAGTTAGCGAAGGCCCTTTTGGCTGTGTTAAGGATTTTCGACTTTATCCCAAAAGCAATGATCGCCACAGGAAATCTTTTCTCATAAGTACCAGGATCAGATTTGCAATTTAAAAAGACTTTTCTTGTTGGTAGGATATCCATTTAAAGCTTCCTTTTTAGGTTTAAGATTAGAGAGGGGGTGGTACAGATGGAAAGAAGTAAACTTAAAATTATTTTAAGAGGTAGAATCAATATGATTTTGATTCCTTCTACTTACCTTGCAATGGGAACCTATTAAGGTGTTCCCTGTATACTTTAAAAATTGTACATCCAGCTGAAATCAGTCCTGAAAGCAAGAGGAACATATTGACCTTGAATTCATGGCTGTTTGAGTAACCTTAATTACTCTGCATGTTGTGTCTGGCTGTTGAGATGACATATGCTTCTCAGAGACCCCTTCTAACTATCTATTTGTGAGTGAGTTATACAACTTCTAGAGGAGCTTATAGTTTGAGCCAAAAGGAGTAAAGCCATTCGGTGTCTTAAGTGTTTCCAATTAGCCATAGATCTCTACTTGTATTGCAGCTTTTCCGATATTAGTTTAAATCAATGCACAAAGGTTTATATAATCTAAAAATAATCATGGGAAAAGCAGTGTGAATCTAAGTATAGAAATGATATAAAAAATAAGAGAAGGAAAATAATATGAAATCAATTATAAGATTAAGACTTGAAATAGTGTACTTTTTAAGTAGAATAAGGCATCAGTGCTTGTGAGTTGACCTGAAAATTTTGACTCTGAGTTTCTTGTTAGGCACTACAAAGAATAAAGCAAGTAATTAAATGAGTCAGAGCAGTTATTGGAAAGGAGGAACAAGTAATGAGTAAATTTTCTATGGGTCCTTTCAGAATAGATTATGTGATGATCTAAACAATTTAAGCCAGTAGATGAGATTTTCTTTTTTTTTTTTAATATCTGATAGAAGAAATATATGTGGAATGTTAGGATAGTGGCCTCCTTGGCCAGGAAGAAACAGAGCAGAGACTTTTTTCTTGTAGTCAGAATTATCGTGATGCCTGACAATAAGGTGTTAGATTGAATTAAATATGTTGTTAGAAGAGAGGAAATGATCAGATGAAAATTTTAAAGATGCCAATAGATCCTTCTGATAAATATTACCTATGAAATGCTTTTAGCAGAATATACCAAGCCTGTCTTGGCTGCTTATGGTAAACATATCTCATACTTACTTATACTTACTTATGAATTTATGCAGCGCAGGCCATAGGAAAATGTCACTGTTAGTTATGTAATTATCAGAGTATAAAATGGAGATTAAAAAAAAAAAAGGTGAAAGTGTTGGTTGCTCAGTCGTGTCTGACTCTTTGCAACCCTATAGACTGTAGCTCTCCAGTTTCCTCTGTCTGTTGGATTTTCCAGGCAAGTATACCGGAGTGGCTTGCCCTTTCCTACTCTAGGTGATCTTCCCAACTCATGGGTTGAACTTGGGTCTCCTGCATTACAGGCAGATTCTTTATCATCTGAGCCACCAGGGAAGCCCAAAATGGACATAACTCATGAACAAATAGCTTTTCTTGTTTGATCAATTGTTTAGTAAACTCATGTGTTCCCTTCGGGCCCGAGTTTATCCTAATGTGATGAGAGCTTCATTGATATCTGTGTCTCACAATTTCCTGTATCCTTAGAACTATTAGTAAGGCTTGTGATTCTGTGAGTCACTGATTCCAGGGGTTGAATTTTGATCATCCAGCTCTTTTTGTTATCCCACATTCTAGCCTAGTGAACATTCAGATTTGTGGGTTTCCTTTGTAAGTCTTAAAACTTTTCAGCATTTTATGCATTAAAATTTTATTTTATCAAACATTAGAAACCAATGCAATACTGTAAAGCAATTATTCTTCAATTAAAAGTAGATAAATGAAAAAAATTTATTTGGTCAGGGAAATAATACTATAAACATTTTCAATAATCAAAGATAGGTGTCCGTCTTATATTTGATGAGAACATTGCTATAATCCTTATGGAATAACCTACCTCCCCTGTACATCTCTTTGAGAAATTAAGGGACTCTTGTCTTTCTGCATGTTAAGCTGTTTCTTTTTATTTGCCTGCCCCCAGTGCTAAAAGCATGATGCTAAAGCTGAAACTCCAGTACTTTGGCTACCTCATGTGAAGAGTTGACTCATTGGAAAAGACTCTGATGCTGGGAGGGATTGGGGGCAGGGGGAGAAGGGGACAACAGAGGATGAGATGGCTGGATGACATCACTGACTCGATGGATGTGATTCTGAGTGAACTCCGGGAGCTGGTGATAGACAGGGAGGCCTGGCGTGCTGCGATTCACGGGGTCGGAAAGAGTTGGACGCAACTGAACTGAACTGATGATGTCTTCCTTTCTATTATTTTTTCTGTCTACCTTTTGATGTTTTGTGAAATAACTCCTTAAGGTACATGTTTAATAAATAGTTCCTCCTTCCTCAAATAATGTATAAGTAAACTTATGATGCATCTTTTAGTGTCTTAAAATGGAGAAAATGCAAGAGTCGATCTTGGAATGCAACTCATGCTTTCACTCTGCCAGGCATCATTATGATTCTGTCATAAGCACGTTCCTACCAGTGATTCCAAATTAACATCACCTCCCATAATCATCCAGGGCGTGAACAAGCATTTAAAAATCATCCACCTTTTCCTCTGAGCTCATATTCAAAGAATCTGCTAGTCTATTTCCTTGTGTATTCTCGAAGGTCATAAGTTATTTTGGGATGTGATGGTCATTTTTCACAGTTGGGTGTGTGTAGCATGCCTCTTCAGAAATCCTGTTCTAATAAAAAAAAAAAAACAGCAGGACGTAAAGAAAGATCTCAACTTTTTAAGAGAGAAACTTTTAAAGATAGAATTATTTTTAAGGTAGAGTTATTTTTAAATATATTGTTGCTTATTTCTAGGCACACAGGAAAGTCCTGGTGATTGGGTTGGGACAGTTTGACTGTGTCATTCTCTACCCTAAAGCACTCTGCCTGCCCACCCACGATTTCTAAGTCTGGCTTATTTGGCTTTTCCACTGCCATGTATTGATATGTTACAGTTCCTAAGATTTTTCTATATAACATGGATCAGTTATTCTGTCTTGCTACCGTTTTCCCTAGAGTATTCGGTTGAGTACTTTGGTTGTAAGAAACAGACTAATTTGGTCTAATTCCCTAGTAATTCAGTTGATAAAGAATTTGCCTGCAGTTCAGGAGACCAGGGTTCGATCCCTGGGTTGGGAATATCCCCTGGAGAAGGAAATGGCAACCTATTCCAGTACTCTTGCCTAGAAAATCCCATGGGCAGAAGAGCCTGGTGGGCTGCAGTCCATGGGGTTGCAGGAGTCAGACATAGTGACTAAACCACCAATTTATTATAAGGGTTTAGCTGTATCTAATGAAGCCCCAAGATAGAGAAAGTAACTTGGTCCAGAAAGGGTCTACTAAGGAACTATAGAGAAGTCTGACGATGTCCTCTTCATTTCTCTACTCTGCACACTGCTTTTTTGTCTCCATGGTGAAATAGCACAGGTGCCTCACTCCTAAATTATATAAAACAGTCTGATGGAAAACAGACTAGACTTTTTCTGTGTTTTAACGCAAAACTCTCAGATGAAACAGTCCAGTTGATTCTGTTTCAATCACTTATTTGCTTTCAGTTCAACAAACTCTAATCAGATGTGAGGTCACCGGACACGCCTGAGGCTGGCTGGGGCCTCTCTTGTGGAGGTGTTGAGAGAGCAGTTCTCAGAGGAAAGGCGGGGTTACTATGAGTCGGGGCTGATTCCCACAGGAATTGTGGCAGATAATTCATTTTGGTCTGTGTGTATATGTTAGTCATTCAGTCACATCCAACTCTGAGACCCCAAGGATCGTAGCCATCCAGGCTCCCCTGTCCATGAAATTCCCCAGGTAAGAATACTGCAGTGGGTTGCCATTCCCTTCTGGGGATCTTCCCAATCCAGGGATCGAACCCAGGTCTCCCACATTGCTGGCAGATTCTTTATCAACTGAGCCACCAAGGAAGTCAAATAAAGCTATCCAAATTTCAGTTGTGTCTGACTCCTTGTGATTTCAAGGACTGTAGGCCAGTAGGCTCCTCTGTGCATGGAGTTTCCAGGCAAAACTACTGGAGTGGGTAGCCATTCCCTCCTCCAGGGGATCTTCCCAACCCAGGGATTGAACCCAGGATACCTGCATTGCAGGCACATTCTTTATTGTCTGAGTCACTGGGGGAAAGAGATTTTTGGTCTGGGCTCCATTTATTGTTGGGAACTTCATCTCCTTCCCCATGCCTAATCCCACCAATGACAAGGTCTCAAGTCTATATACATCCATGCCTGCAAATACATCCTTGAAAATGGAGAAGCAGTGCTGTTTCCTGTACCAAATAGTTGAGAATCTCAGCTTCAGCCTGGCTTGGGTAGCTGTGATGCAAGGGCTTGGTTTCTCTTAGAGAAACAGTGTGGATTATTGGCTGTAGAATAATTTGGGGCTCATTAAAACTGAGGGGATAAGATGGCAATTGATTTTTTTCATCCTTCAAGGAGCAGGCTCTACTGCTGCTGTTTCTTAACAGATATTTGTATTAGTTCATGTTTAGCCTTTTTGTCTGCTGAGGTGGTTAACATGTCACAGAATTTCGACTCCAAGTTCATGACTTCAGGTTTGAGAGAGCGTTCCATTTAGCAGAGCTTCTCTCTGCTTCAGGAAATGCTTTCATGTTAGAATTGCTTTGTTATGGGTTATAAAAGTAAGGGTTTAAATATGTAATTTTCTGAGAACATTCATCAACTGTGACTGGAAAAACAACCAAGTACATTATACATTGAAGGATCAATGATGCCCTTTATATATATGAGGGACAGCATTACTGTTCTACCAGTGGTCATTATGTTGACCATATTTGTTTAACTTTGTGGATTGGCAAATGTTACATTTTTAAAAAATTGAATCCAGAACCATAAAAAAGCCCTTAATAGCTGAAATACTTAATACTGTTCTGAAAAAAATTTTATTTCAAAGAATAATATCAGTATATCCTTTATGAGGACATTGCCTATATTCCATAAAAGAAAAATGATGAATCTGTAAATTACAGCAATGCATTATTGAGGAATATTTGTAGAAATGTAAAACAATCATCATAAATACTATTTCAAAAGGTTTATTGAACCAGTTTTTAATGTCTTCAGCAATATGTTCATCCTGGATCTATATTTAAAACCCTGTCATTAATTTTAAGTCATGAAAGTGCTTTCATAGGCTTCTTCCAGAATATTTATGTGCAAGTAGGAGAAAGGAAGGGCTTCCCTGGTAGCTCAGACAGTAGAGAGTCCATCTGCAATGCAGGAGACCTGGGTTTGACCCCTGGGTTGGGAAGATCCCCTGAAAAAGGGCATGGCAACCCACTCCAGTATTCTTGCCTGAGGAATCCCATGGACAGAGGAGCCTGGTGGGCTACAGCCCATGGGTTCTCAAAGAGTTGGACAAGACTGAGTGACTAACACACAACACACAAGGGAGAAAGGGAAGGAGACCAATACTTTCCTGAAGAGCTTTTGTTCCCGGTACTGCGCTAGTTACATACAATACTCTGGGAAACAAGGCAAAGGTGGTCCTTATCCTATTGGAGCTTTCAGTCTTGGGGGAGAAGCAAAATGAATGGAATCAATAAACTACACAGAGCAGATGTTCAGGAAAGCACCAGGATTCAGGGTGACATCAGAAACTATTAGGCAGCCCTCTGGTCAGGGTTGGCCAATGTCAGAAAGGAATGAACTTTAAAAGTGTTAAACAGGTTTTACACGACAGCATTCAGTGAGTTGGCGTGACCTTATAATTATGCCTTGTAATGAATAGGATCCCAAATGCAGCATGATTGTGCATGTAATTGCCATCTAGAGTCAAGAGAACAATCGAAATGGTAGCCCAGATGATTGCAGATCTTTGAAGACTACAGCCTTCTTGCATGTGGCTACTTCTTCTAACATAGCTGTTTTCTCCCTTCTTAAAATTCTTCCAGGACACCATACTGTTTTCCTTGGCCTCTTCTCTCATCTTTATCCTTCTACCTCATTGACGGCTCTTTCTCAGGATTTTGGGAAGGTCTCCTCTTCTGCTCCAATTCATACTGCCATGCCTCTGTCCTGGCTGGTGTTCTCACCAAGAGGAAGGTGTGCCCCAGGGGGACATTGTGAAGCCACGTCTGGCTTCTAGTGGGTTGAGTTCAGCTGTGACTGCCCTGATCTCTATCTTCTAGTTTTGTAGTCCACAGAGACCATGAGTTTTCTATTGGAATTTTGGTCAGGTTATGAATGTGGGCTGCCCATAGGCTTAAAGCCATGGGGATGAAAAACTAAATGCTGTTCCTTTCCTCCAACTGTTGACTTTTGTCTAGAATCCCTCTTTCATTCACTCTCTAGGGCTCTCAGGTCATTAGCTGTTGTATTTTACTCAGTTCATGGTGGCTCTCTGAGGCTAGCACTGCCCTATGGCAAGTGGAATCCTTCTGGTTATTTCTTGGACACACAAGTTGTATTTCCACTTTAGAGCAGAGGACCGGAACAGCCACTAAATGGGTGTTATCAGACTCTGCATTTAGTGTCAGATCCTTTGATGTTCTGGTGGTGGTTTAGTCGCTAAGTTGTGTCTGACTCTTGTGACCCCATGAACTGTAGCCCACAAGGCTCCTCTGTCTGTGGGATTTTCCAGACAAGAATCTGGGGGTGGGTTGCCCCTTTCCTTCTCCAGGGGATCTTCCCGACTCAGGGATCTAACCCGTGTCACCTGCGTTGCAGACAGGTTCTTTACCAATTGAGCCACCTTCAGGAATAAACCATAAAAGAGAGTGGAGTGGTTTGGCCTGTCATAACCCTTGAAAATATCATTACTGTTGTATTGGCTAGATTTCTTGATCAGGTAGGTAACAAAAGAACCTGTGGTAGACCAGCCTTCACTCTGAGCTGTAAAATAACTCTAGCATCTGCAAACCTTGCCTGCTTGCATAATGAAATTCAGTTTCAGCAGAAGTGAGAAAGCTTTGCTTTCCTGGAGGCCTCAGCAAATATCTCTTTGCATTTCTTTCTTGTGACTGGCTGACTATTTCTGAATCAATCATTGTGCTGACAGGATAGAATGCTGTGTTTTCATCCTTTTGTGTGTATCAGTTTTATCTAAATACATATATGTAAGTGAGGAAGCGACAGAGCTTCAAAAGAAATTTCAAGAGAAGAAACAGATGCTAGGCAGCTCTCAGCAAATCCAGTGACCTTGTCATGATTCTTGCTAGATACATGGACTTAAGTACTTTTTATTTTACCTGGATGAAGGGATACATTTGACACAGTCAAAATCGTTTCACCCTGATAACATTTACAAATTATCATTTTCACAATGTATGGTAGGAAGATACTCTCAGAAAAGACAAAAAGAGAAAATTTACCAGTATCACCTTACTATTCTGAATTCCAAGGCCCTGTTTTCATCTGGTGAGAATTTGGTATTTTATGACATGGAACATCCATTCTGGTGAACCTAAACTATATCTTGACACCAAGGCCCTTTCGTATGTCAGCTATCAACAAAGTTGATATGTGTTACAAATATAAAATTCCTGTAAGTTTTCTAGGGGAGAAATACATGTTTAAAATAAAAAGAAAATATATATTATCAACCAGCAGTACTATTTTAAGTCTTTTTTTTTTTTTTTTGTAAAAGAAAGCATGGATACAGAAAACACTTGGATTAAAGCTTATTTTATTTCTTGTACTCCATTGAAATTATTGTTAAGGATGCTTAAATTGTACCATGTTTGGTCAGCAAAAAAGTTTTGAAGTTAACTTTTTTTCAGTTTTACTATTTTTTTTTTATTGAAGTGTAGCTGATTTGCAATGTTATGTTGAATTCTGCTGTACAGCAAAGTGACTCAGTTATATACACACAAACAAATCATTTAAAAATATTCTTTTCCATTATGGTTTATCACCAGTTCAGTTCAGTTCAGTCGCTCAGTTGTGTCCGACTCTTTGCGACCCCATGAATCGCAGCACGCCAGGCCTCCCTGTCCATCACCAACTCCCGGAGTTCACTCAGACTCACGTCCATTGAGTCCGTGATGCCATTCAGCCATCTCATCCTCGGTCGTCTCCAATCCCTCCCAGCATCAGGGTCTTTTNTGATGTCAATTTATGGTTACTTTTTGGGTCAAAAGTAATCTTTTCCCCCTCTTATATGCTTTAGTATATATGCTCTCATATTTTCTGCTAAATTCTTAAAAGTTCCATGTTTTAAAGCTCCAAATTTGTATTTTTTTAGATTCAATGTTGTGAGTTTTATTTGCCTATAAATTTTAAAATCATGTGATCAATTTATTCAAAATATTTGATGAATTTTTAATTGAGACTGCACATGGCAACCCACTCCAGTACTCTTGCCTGGAGAATTCCATGGGCAGAGGAGCCTGGCAGGCTACAGTCCATGGGGTTGCAAGTAGTCAGGCATGACTGAGCAACTATCACTCACTATATTTATGCATGTGTTCATGCTAAATTGCTTCAGTTGTGTCTGACTTTGTGCAACCCTATGGACTGTGACCTACCAGGCTCCTCTCTAGGCAAGAACACTGAAGTGGATTGCCATACCCTCCTCCAGGGAATCTTGCCAACCCAGGAATAGAACCCACTTCTCTTAAAATCTCCTGCATTGGCAGGGAGGTTCTTTACCACTAGTGCCACCTGGGAAGCCTACATTTTATCTATAGATTACCTCCAATAAAATGAGGTAATTTAATAACAATTTTATAATGCATAAACTTAGCATATATCTCCATCTCACAAGATTAGTTTATATCTTCTTTAAATATATGATAGAATTAATCAGTGAAACTCTGAGTTGGACTGTCTTCCTATATTTTTATTTCAAAATTTTAAGATGTAATTACTTCAACAAATATATAATTTAGATTTTTTATTTCATCATTTTAAGTTTTAATGTTATATTTTTAAAGATATTTGAGTATATCATTTAAATTTGTTGAATTTATTTGGATAAATTTGCTTACAATAGTCCGTTACTATCCTTGTAATATCTATAGACTTTGTAGTGATAGGCTGTCTTTCACTACTGATTTTAGTAATTGGTAAGATTTTTTTAATATTTTTATTCTTGCTTATTCTTGCTAGAGTTTATACTTTTAAAAAATAACTTGCTACTTTGCTATTTATATTTATTGTTTGTTTTTTAATTTCATTGTTTTCTGCTTTTATCTTCACTTTTTTCTTGTCATTCACTTATTTTTGTGTTAATTTAGTCTTCTCTCATAAGCTTGTGAGATGAGTGCAATTGTGTGGTAGTCTGAGCATTCTTTGGCATTGTCTTTCTTTGGGATTAGAATGAAAACTGACCTTTTCCAGTCCTGTGGCCACTGCCCCATTTTCCAAATTTGCTGGCATATTGAGTGCAGCACTTTCACAGCATCATCTTTCAGGATTTGAAACAGCTCAACTGCAATTCCATCACCTTTACTAGCTTTGTTCATAGTGATGCTTTCTAAGGCCCACTTGACTTCACATTCCAGGATGTCTGGCTCTAGATGAGTGATCACACCATCATGATTATCTGGGTCGTGAAGATCTTTTTTGTACAGTTCTTCTGTGTATTCTTGCCACCTCTTCTTAATATCTTCTGCTTCTGTTAGGTCCAGACCATTTCTGTCCTTTATCGAGCCCATCTTTGCATGAAATGTTCCCTTGGTATCTCTAATTTTCTTGAAGAGATTTCTAGTCTTTCCCATTCTGTTGTTTTCCTCTATTTCTTTGCATTGATCGCTGAATAAGGCTTTCTTATCTCTTCTTGCTATTCTTTGGAACTCTGCATTCAGATGCTTATATCTTTCCTTTTCTCCTTTGTTTTTCGCCTCTCTTCTTTTCACAGCTATTTGTAAGGCCTCCCCAGACAGCCATTTTGCTTTTTTGCATTTCTTTTCCACGGGGATAGTCTTGCCTGTCTCCTGTACAATGTTACGAAACTCCGTCCATAGTTCATCAGACACTCTATCAGATCTAGTCCCTTAAATCTATTTCTCACTTCCACTTTATAATCATAAGGGATTTGATTTAGGTCATACCTGAATGGTCTAGTGGTTTTCCCTACTTTCTTCAATTTAAGTCTGAATTTGACAATAAGGAGTTCATGATCTGAGCCACAGTCAGCTCCTGGTCTTGTGTTTACTAACTGTATAGAGCTACTCCATCTTTGGCTGCAAAGAATATAATCAATCTGATTTCGGTGTTGACCATCTGGTGATGTCCATGTGTAGAGTCTTCTCTTGTGTTGTTGGAAGAGGGTGTTTGCTATGACCAGTGCATTTTCTTCGCAAAACTCGATTAGTCTTTGCCCTGTTTCATTCTGCATTCCAAGGCCAAATTTGCCTGTTACTCCAAGTGTTTCTTGACTTCCTACTTTTGTACTCCAGCCCCCTATAATGAAAAGGACATCTTTTTTGGGGTGTTAGTTCTAAAAGGTCTTGTAGGTCTTCAAAAAACCGTTCCCCTTCAGCTTCTTCAGCATTACTGGTTGGGGCATACACTTGGATAACTGTGATATTGAATGATTTGCCTTGGAGATGAACGGAGATCATTCTGTCATTTGAGACTGCTTCCAAGTACTGCATTTCGGATTCTTTTGTTGACCATGATGGCTACTCCACTTCTGAGGCATTCAGGCCCGCAGTAGTAGATATAATGGTTATCTGAGTTAAATTCACCCATTCCAGTCCATCTGAGTTCGCTGATTCCTAGAATGTTGACGTTCACTCTTGCCATCTCTTGTTTGACCACTTCCAATTTGCCTTGATTCATGGACCTGACATTCCAGGTTCCTATCCAATATTGCTCTTTACAGCATCAGATCTTGCTTCTAACACCAGTTACATCCACAGCTGGGTATTGTTTTTGCTTTGGCTCCATCCCTTCATTCTTTCTGGAGTTATTTCTCCACTGAGCTCCAGTAGCATATTGAGCACCTACGGACCTGGGGAGTTCCTCTTTCAGTACCTATCATTTTGCCTTTTCATACTGTTCATGGGGTTCTCAAGGCAAGAATACTGAAGTGGTTTGCCATTCCCTTCTCCAGTGGACCACATTCTGTCAGCCATCTCCACCATGACCCGCCCATCTTGGGTTACCCCGCGAGGATGGCTTGGTTTCTTTGAGTTAGACAAGGCTGTGGTCCTAGTGTGATTAGATTGACTAGTTTTCTGTGAGTAGGTTTCAGTGTGTCTGCCCGCTGATGCCCTCTTGCAACACCTACCAACTTACTTGGGTTTCTCTTACCTTGGGCATGGGATATCTCTTCACAGCTGCTCCAGCAAAGCACAACCGCTGCTCCTTACCTTGGATGAAGGGTATCGCCTCCCACCGCCCTTCCTGACCTTCAATGTGGGATAGCTCCTCTAGGCCCTCCTGCGCCCATGCAGCCACCAGTCCTGGGGTTGCTCCTCCCGCCTGCTACCCCTGATCTCGGATGCAAGGTGTCTCCTCCCAGCCATCATTGACCTCAGATGTAGGGTAGCTCCTCTCGGCCGCCACCCCTGGCCTCGGACACAGGGTAGCTCCTCTCAGCCACTTCTGCTTTATTGACTATGCCAAAGCCTTTGACTGTGTGGATCACAAGAAACTGTGGAAAATTCTGAAAGAGATGGGAATACCAGACCACTTGACCTGCCTCTTGAGAAATCTGTATGTGGGTCAGGAAGCAACAGTTAGAACTGGACATGAAACAACAGACTGTTTCCAAATAGGAAAAGGAGCAAATCGAGGCTGTATATTGTCACCCTGCTTATTTAACTTATATGCAGAGTACATCATGAGAAATGCTGGACTGGAAGAAACACAAGCTTGAATCAAGATTGCTGGGAGAAATATCAATAACCTCAGATATGCAGATGACACCACTCTTATGGGAAAGTGAAGAGGAACTAAAAAGCCTCTTGATGAAAGTGAAAGAGGAGAGTGAAAATGTTGGCTTAAAGCTCAACATTCAGAAAACGAAGATTGTGGCATCTGGTCCCATCACTTCATAGGAAATAGATGGGGGAACAGCAGAAACAGTGTCAGATTTTATTTTGGGGGGCTCCAAAATCACTGCAGATGGTGACTGCAGCCATGAAATCAAAAGACGCTTACTCCTTGGAAGAAAAGTTATGACCAACCTAGATAGCATATTCAAAAGCAGAGACATACTTTGCCGACTAAGGTCCATCTAGTAAAGGCTATGGTTTTTCCTGTGGTCATGTATGGATGTGAGAGTTGGACTGTGAAGAAGGCTGAATGCCGAAGAATTGATGCTTTTGAACTGTGGTGTTGGAGAAGACTCTTGAGAGTCCCTTGGACTGCAAGGAGATCCAACCAGTCCATTCTGAAGGAGATCAACCCTGGGATTTCTTTGGAAGGAATGATGCTAAAGCTGAAACTCCAGTACTTTGGCCACCTCATGCGAAGAGTTGACTCATTGGAAAAGACTCTGATGCTGGGAGGGATGGGGGGCAGGAGGAGAAGGGGACGACAGAGGATGAGATGGCTGGATGGCATCACCGACTCGATGGACGTGAGTCTGAGTGAACTCTGGGGGTTGGTGATGGACAGGGAGTCCTGGCGTGCTGCGATTCATGGGGTCACAAATTCATGGACACGACTGAGCAACTGAACTGAACTAAACTCATAAGCTTACTAAGTTGGAGAATTAAACCATTTTAAACCATTTTTTCCTTTTTAATGTATAGCTTAGAATGCAAAGCCATAAATTTTCCTTTAAACATTGCTTTAACAGCATTCAGCTGATATTCACATATTTTATCTTCCCTAACATTCAGTTTGAAATTCTTTATTTCCCTATGATTCTCCTTTGATCTATGGTTTATATAGAAGCATGTTGTTCAGTTTCCAAATATTTGGGGATTTTTCATACATATTTTTGTCATTTACTTCCAACAAGTCAGTTGCGCTCAAGAGAGTATACTCTATAGTTTCCATTTTTTAGAAGGCATTGAAACTTTTAAAAAAGCACTGAGAATCATCTCTTTTGATGATTATTCCACATCTACTTGAAAATGAGGTCTGGATCCACTGTTCTACACATGTCAATTAGGTCATGTTAGTTGATACATTTTTCAAATCTTCTATATTTTTATATCTTAACTACTGACAGAAGCACATTGTAATATCCAGCTCTAATTATGGATATATTTTGCCCATTAGTTCAGTCAATTTTTGCTTAATGCATTTTGAAACTCTGTAGATATATATTTAAATTATTATATATTTTTATTAATTAGCTGTTTTTATTACCATGAATTAGTCTTCCTCATTTCTGCTGATACACTTAGGAAAACACTCTGATATTCTTGGACTTCCCTTGTGGCTCAGCTGGTAAAGAATCTGCCTGCTGTGCGGGAGATCTGGGTTCAATCCCTGGGCTGGGAAGATCTCCTGGAGAAGGGAACGGCTACCCATTCCAGTATTCTGGCCTGGAGAATTCCATGGACTGTAGTCCATGAGGTCCCAAAGAGTTGGACACGACTGAGTGACTTTCACTTTCACTTCCCTGCTGGTCAGAAATAAACCTAAAACATCCTCCTGAGTGTGGCCTGTGTGCACTGATACCAAAGTAATCCTCTGGTATTTCATGTCAGATAGATAACAGAGTCAACTTTTTTATATTTTCAGAAATGAAATTCTTTCCATGATAAGACCTATCTATCAAAATAAGGATGGAAAATATTTTACTACTAATGAAGGTTATCTATCAAAACTATATTTTCGTGAACAGTGCCATGAATATATCATACTTTATTGACTCACAGGTTGTTACACTGTTTTACATTAGAGATTACAGCATGACCAGCTGTTCGTCAGGTACGCTCAGTTGTTGATGCTACTGCTACCTTTCTAACACCGCCTTTCCTCCCCACTGATAGATACACACATGCATACATACACATACATGCAATATTATACAAGTATAATATTTAAAATAGTCATTTCTTTTTTATTGAGGTAATGTTGGTTGATAACATGTTCATTAGTAAACATTATATTTTGACTTTTGTACACACTATAGTGTGCTCACCACCAAAATTTAGTTTCCATTTGTCTCCATACGGTTGATCCCCCTTGCCCACTTCGCTATCATCCCAACCCCTTCAGCTCTGGTAACCACAAGTTTGTTTTCTGTATCTATGTGTTTGTAAAACAGTTATCTTTTGGTAAAGCATGTATTTTGATTATTTGCTGTAATGCTGGCCTCCAGACACATACACCCATATATATGCCTCCATACATATACATGCAAATTATTGTATATAATGAGGTTATAATACATGGCCATTTTGTTTACATTTAAGTGAAAAATAAAACTAGAGTTATGTTTCTGAAAAAAGTGACTTTTTATAAATATTAATAAGAATGGCAAAGTAACTAAAGAAGAAGTAGAATAGAAATCAATGTACTCATAAGACTGGCATCCTCACCATGTCATTTAAAAAAAAAATCTATCTTGAACTATATATTAGGCTCGGAGAAGGCAATGGCACCCCACTCCAGTACTCTTGCCTGGAAAATCCCATGGATGGAGGAGCCTGGTAGGCTGCAGTCCATGGGGTCGCGAGAGTTGGACACAACTCAGTGACTTCACTTTCACTTTTCACTTTCATGCATTAGAGAAGGAAATGGTAACCCACTCCAGTGTTCTTGCCTGGAGAATCCCAGCGACAGAGGAGCCTGGTGGACTGCTGTCCATAGGTCACACAGAGTTGGACATGATTGAAGTGACTTAGCATGCAAGCATGCATTGGAGAAGGAAATGGCAAGCCACTCCAGTGTTCTTGCCTGGAGAATCCCAGGGATGACGGAGCCTGGTGGGCTGCCGTCTATGGGATTGCGTAGAGTCGGACACGACTGAAGCAACTTAGCAGCAGAGAATACTTATAATTTAAATAACATAAAAATAATAACTTTTCTCATTCATGTTCCCAGTGTAGAGCTGGGGATGGATCGCAGTCATTATCAGGAAACCAAGCTTCAGCGTACATTAAAGTTGGCAGTGGGGGGTGGTGGTTTAGTCGCTTAGTCATGTCCAACTCTTGCAACCCCATAGACTGTAGCCTGCCAGGCTCCTCTGTCCATGGCATTCTCCAGGCAAGAGTACTGGAGTGGGTTGCCATTTCCTCCTCCAGGGGATCTTCCTGACCCAGGGATCGAACCTGGGTCTCCTGCACTGCAGGCAGAAGCTTTACTGACTGACTGCAAGGGAAGGCCTAAAGTTGACAGTGGGCCATCCTAATTTTCACAGCTTACCACATGGAATTTATTTTGGGAAACATTAAAAATGTTCCTAGCCCAATCTAAGAAAAGTATAGATTAATTAAGTGTAATTAAGTGGATATTCCCCCCTAGAATGGTGATGACCTACAGTAAGACAGAACTATAGAGGCAGAACCCAAACCTGAAAGCATTTGCTACGTGTGAGTCAGTTGCAGATCTTCGTGTAGGAGGTGACAGTATCAGAAACTCCAAAGACCACTGTGTGCTCATTTACCCACTTTACCAGCCAGACCAGAAGGTGACAAAGGAGTCTTTTGCTCACCACAGCTTATGGCATTTGGGAATGCCTTAGGCTCCACCCAGCTCCCGATCCCTCTTACTGGTTGGGTATCCTCAATACAGCCTCCAGCTCATCCCAGCAACATTCTTCAGAGGATTGCCCCTGGACTTCTTGGAATTACTTTCCTGAAACCACCTTGGAGTTTACATAGACCCCCAGGGGTTGGTAGCCAATGACTGCAGAAGACAGAGGATAAAAGCCTGATTCCTTGCGCAGAGGAATAAGACACTCTTTAACCTACAGAGCCTCTGGAATCAGGCTGAGACTGACTAGGACGATACCTGAGATTCCTCTCTTGCTTTGTTTCTTCCTTCTCCCACTCCCTTACCTGTCTCTCCTAGGAGCATTTTCTCAAATCATTTATAAAGGTCTTTGTCTAAGCATCTGCTTCTGGTAAATCTGACCTGAAATAATGGTGGTATGTTCATATCTATTTTTCCAAAGCGTTCAACTCAGGATCCAAAAAATAATTTTAAACCCCATGCAGGGCACTAGTGGTTAAATAACCAAAATAAAACATGTCCTTGGGAAGGGGCAAGACTCTTTAGTTCTGTCTTCACTGATCATGGGAGGGTCTGAGGACCTTGTTAGAACCAAGTAGAGAGAAGAGAAAACAAGGAGGTGTGGATTAATAAAGTAAAGAAAAAGTTCAAGCCATGATGCAGTAAACAGTTGTGGAGCATCATCAATATTTCAGGCTTTCTTCTCGTCATGAGGAACATGCTTCCTGCCCATGGAGTTTATATTTCACTTGGAAGAGAAAAGTGAGAACTACTAAACCACTAGTGAGGAGAAGAGGAGATATTTGTCCCTGGTCAGAGCCTGTTTCTTCCACTGATGCTTGTTGCTTGGTCTTCCAAGCACATATTTCATGGACTGACTCTTGATGAAATGCAATATAAATAAATACTGACTATCTATGAAACGCAATATAAATACTGACTATCCATACTTGGATAGTCAAGTCCATGATTTGGGCTTCCCAGTGGTGGTAATGGTAAAGAACTCACCTGCCAATGCAGGAGACCTAAGAGACTCAGATTCAGCTCTGGGTCAGGAAGATCCCCCGGAGGAGGGCATGGCACCCACTCCAGTATTCTTGCCTGGAGACTCTCATGGACAAAGGAGACTCTCATGGCAGGCTACATACAGTCCATAAGATCGCAAAGAATCAGACATGACTGAAGCAACTTAGCACATGCATCCTTACTTTAACTATCAAACTTTGAGTTCAGCTCAACCACAACACAGAAAACCAATCCCCATTCTAAAATGTTACTTATACCCGCACTGAAATACCGCATCTATAGAACCAGCAGATACCAGAACGCTTTCTCCTTTCCTCACTTTTGAAATCCAATCTCACTTACTGTTTTATATATACTCTTTCCTAGATACAGTCCCTAGATAGATCCTTTTTGCTAGGGATATTTACATATTAAGTTTTCTCTAAAAATATTCATGCTGTATGGAAGAGATTTCAGGAATTCTTTAGCCAGTAAGGGGGAAGATTTTTCTTAAATTGGCAGCGTTTTCTTCACTTACTTCAGAGCATATGCTCTGACTTCATGTGCCATTGGTTTGCCAGCCAAAGGACCCCCTCTACTGACATTTCACAGAAGCTGTTTGTCAGAGGTGACTCAAAAGGTGGCCATTTAGGTAATAATAATAAAAGATTAAATTAAGCTCATAAAAATGTTACAAATATACTTTAACTAATTTAAACATTTAACATATAAATGTACATTCATATGGTAATTTTTTGATGTAGGACCAATGGCTTTTGACTATGGGTTCATGATTAGCATTTCACAACCATAATTAATTGTCCATAATTTACAATTTCATATTTTTAAAATGAAAAATCCCTAGAGAAACTTATAAAGCAATCTGATTTGAGAATTCTTTTAATTTTAGTGAATTACTTTTGCCCTTATCTATTCTAATTCAATTTTTGTGCTAATAGTTACTGGGTTTATGCAAGGCATTCAATTTATTTTTATAGGCTAAACAGAACACATTTTTACTTTCATATTTGTATACTATGTCAGCTATTTTTCATGTTGCAATTATTTAAATAAATAATAAAATTACAGTAACAAATCCAACTAGCATTTGGATTTGCCAACAACTAAACTGATGGAAAATAATACTTTGGTCATTTTAGAGATTAGCCAAGGAATTCAGTGTCCAATGGGAATTAGTTTACTTTATAGGAAGAGTTGAGAGCATTAATTATTTTAGAAAATCACTTATATGGAGATGAGTGAAGAAAGATTTCATGGAATGTGCTCTTGCCTTTGGAAGGTAATAAGGTGGCTAGCACTGGGAATGGTGCACAGAAGGAAGTGGAGCAGAATTTCTAGGTAGAGCATTCTCTTAGAAACAGTGACTAATTACTGGGAACAGGTCAGCTAAAACACCCAGAAAACCAAAGATGTGCCAGTTGATCACAAGCTCCAGTTCACACACAAAACATAAATCCAACACTATTGTTTTCTCATAAGGTTATGGACACCATCTCAGAGAAAGAACTGTCATTTATATCTTAATGTTAACGTTCTAGAAAGGTTCTCCCTATGTTGTTTCTTAAAATCCTACAATTACTGACTTCTGCAATGTCTTTATTATCTTTCCTCTTGAGCTCTTTTGTTAATTTCTAATTCTCCTGATCATGACAGAACATTAAATTACTAAGCATCTACCTGAAAGAATTAATCAGATTCCTCTATGAAAAGGGTTCAGACAGTATGAGTATATGGAACATTCTTTGGGTGTGTTGAGGAGTGTCTAAAAGGAAACAAGATCTAGAAAAGGGCTTAGAAAATAAAAAGTGGACAACTTGAAGCATATTTTTTTTTCTCTTTTCAAATTTTGCTGAGTGCTAACTCCCCAGCTATTTATTCTATATTCCAGTCAATGAACTACTAGATGGAGACTGATGATTTTTAGATTGTACTAATTTCAATCTTCTATCCTGAAGAATATCCAATCAAATTAGAAGTGAAACAAGTCAAGGTAAGCTTTTTTAAAAAAAATATATCTGTGACTTTGATGAAAAGATACATTTCTCCACTAAAATCATATTCATTCTTTTCAGTTGTCAATATGGTATGTTCCCCATTTATAACCCAACACACTTGGATTATCCATCATTGCCACCAGATACAAAAACCACTGCAGTTCTTTTTTTCTTTTTATCAACTTAGTACTTTGACATGTAAAGAAGAGTCATTTTGTAAAATTCTAGACTTTTACAAAGGTAAGAAATGGTGAAATAATAACAACATTTGTCTTCTGTCAGGAAATATTGACACAGTATTACTATAGCAAAATTGGTTTGTGTTCTGAAGTGTATCTCATAGATAAATCAGATTTTGGATTTCTTAAAAACACTCAAATTGTTCCTTCTATATTAATGTCTATAAAAATATCAGGGCATATAAGTGTGGAAGAGGTTCTATAAAGTAGGCATAAAATTTGGATAGGAACCATGAAATTCTCTGAATACTAATTCTCTATATTTGACATTGACACAAGATCGTTTTCAAAGTATAATATGGCATATTTTGTATTTCATTAGTGTCTAAATTGTGGACTTTCTGAGCACACAAAGCTTCTTCTAAATGGCAATGAAATGTCTGCTTACTCTTTCTGTAAGATTATATCCAGAGAACTGAGGAAAGAAAGGGTGAACTATGTGAGAGAAAACATAAGAATTCACACAGCAAATTCATGAAATGGAGAAGAGCCCAGAATGACTAAAACATTGGCAGCAAAAGCTCTCCACAATGAAAGTGAACTATGGTCCAGCAGTCAACAGTCTTTTAACTTGGAAACCTTTCTTGCTTGTGTTCTGTCCATGCTCGCCGAGCGCGTGCCAGAGTCGAGCACCTAGTGCCATCTGTCTCCTCAAAGAAGACAGCAGGGCATGCAAATGCGGACAAGGGTGCCCCTTGTACTTTTAACAGCTTTATTTTGATGTGAAGGAACAAAAAATGAGTTTGAGGCCAAGTGTGACTTAATTTAACTGGCTTTTAAATTTTTCGATTGAAAAATAGTTCAATTGAAAAATAGTTGAACTATTGTTCAACTCACCTGCTTTCAAAATGCAATGCAAAATTCCAATATTCAACTCATTTGAATATTCATGGCACATTACAGGCAAAATGAAGGCATGCGGATGACTAGTAGAGAGCAGGTAGTATCTGTTGCATGCTCACTGGCTACTGGGGCCTCAGGGTTTGCAATACTGGAAAAGCTGCTGTCCTAAGAGATAGGGCTGTTAAATTAAATATATAAGGTTGTAAGATAAGGCTGCTCCCGCACTGCAGGTGAATTCTTTACCAACTGAGCCACCCCGTTAAGCCCTAAGTTAAATACACATGCTACTATATATGCCATAGATAACTAATAAGGACCTACTGTATGGCACAAGCACAATTCTTTCGATACTCTGGAATGACCTATATGGGAAAAGAATCTTAAAAAAGAAGGATATATACATATATATACATATAACTGATTCACTGTGCTATACAGCAGAAACTAAAACAACATTGCAAAACAACTATACTCCAATAAAAATTAATTAAAGATAAAAAAGGAAAAGCTTGAATGGGAAGTGAGGCATTTATCTTCTTTGTGCTACAAGTAAGGAGAAATCATCAGAGGCCTTCTCATGAGGGAAATGAGCCAATTAGGGAGATTCAACTTGATGTGACCTTTATAAGGTTAGTTATATACAATACACATCATTTCATTTACATCTTGGTAAGAGAAAGAAGCAATAAGAAAGGCACAAAGGCATAAGAGATGGAGAACCTGGAGGGATAGAGGATAAGGAGAGTAGGAAGAGACAGAGAAGCAGGAAGGAAAAAAGCAAGAACAAGATTAAGTGGAAATTTAAGTAAATTCTGAGTTGAGATTTAGGTGCAAGGTATCATGTCCTCTTTCTTGAAGTGCCAACTTCTGGGAACTCACCATTGCCTAAGCTAGGGGTTAAATTCCTGGCCTGCTAACTATAGACACCTAAAAACTTGGGTTAATTTTGTTTTATGTTTAATTATCTGTCTTGTTTGATGATTTTTAAACTTACTTGTTATTTAATAAGTCTTAACATATTTTAAATGTGCTTTAGGAAGAACTGCCATGATGTGTGATTCACCACTCCTTATTTTCCTATATTTGTATTTATATCCACCTGACTTCTGTAGGTGTTGGGAGTTTGTGGTTCCAACTAGAAGACACATTACTAAAGACTTTAATGCTAAAAAAAAGTACAGGTATTTGTATTTAAGCATGCCTTAAAGTTAAACATAATATTAAAACATACATGTTCAGAAATTTGGGGAGAGACATTCTACATTCCCCTACAACATTTCCAAAGAGAACAGTGGGCTATGTGGGAGAAATGTATCAGATGCTCTCAAAGTGCCTGTCATGCTTTATCAGCAGCCATTAAAACAGCATCTGCTACAAATATTCAGCCTGATCTAGGAGGAACGCATATATTTATCTATACAGGTTCAAGGCTGAAGATGACATTAAGTATGATAATTCTGCATTTCACTATTAAGGAGGGCATTTCAGATATCTAAGGTCTAAAAATGTTATCAAATTTTATAGTTAAAATGGGTAGATTTTACTGTATTCAATAATACTTTAATAAAAAATATATTTAAAAATATAAGGTATAAGAAAACTGAATAAACGTGACAGAGTGTCCATGCATTTGCATCTCCTTCCACTTTAAATCCTACCAAAGTAAAGGTAGAGAAACAAAAAGTTATAAATCCATGAGAGCAAAGTGATCAGGAGTGGAAAAACAAGTTAATTAAAAATAAAAATCAATAAAATTTAGAATGACAGAAATTGAAGAGAAGAGCCTAAATCCTAAATGCCTGCAGAGGTGAGTATAAACAAGTTGTCAATTACAGGCCCTCAGAAAATAGGGGTAACCAACAGATGGTCTTAGAAATTGGGGTAACTAGAATATAGAGTAAAAATGGGGTAATAAAGTCAGGCCAAAAAGGGTCAGCCTGGCTTTGAAGACTGGAAGAATGACAACTCAGACTTGGTTCAAGATTGCTCTCCCACTGGTACTAAGAAATTAGTAAGCATTATTGAGATAATGCCGAAACAAAGGCACAAGAGGGACCCCTGCTGCCAGTGTCTCTGTATTTCCCTCACAAGGGCACACTCAAATTGTAGTAAATTCTTGTTTCTTGGACTTCCCAGGTGGCGCTAGTGGTAAAGAATCTGCCTGCAATGCAAGAGACCTGGGTTTGATCCCTGGGTCAGGAAGATCTTCTGGTGAAGGAAATGCAAACCAGTCCAGTATTCTTGCCTGAAAAATCTCACAGACAGAAGAGCCTGGTGGGCTATAGTCCATAGGGCTGCAAAGAGTCAGACACGACTGACTGAGCACATTCTTGTTTCATGTGCAAGAAATTCACGAATCAGAAGATCCTTGAACCACAGATTTAGACTTTTTATATTGTTATAAAAGATAATAGAGCCTATTATTCCTTGAAGGTCTGGCTAATACTCTAAAGTAGTTAACTTTATGGTTGACTGGGTTAAAAGATGTCCAGATATTTGGGAAAACATTTCTGGATGTTTCTGTGTGGATGTCTGCAGAAGAGATCAGCCTTTGAATTAGTGGGAAAAAAATCACCCTTATCAGCGTGGTGGGCATCATCCAATCCACTGAGAACTTAAATAGACAAAAAGGTAGAGGAAGGATGCATTATTTTTTTGCCCTGAGCTGGGAAGTCCATCTTCTCCCCCTCTTAAACATTAGGCAATGTTGGTTCTTGGATCTTTGGACTCCATCTGAATTAGACCATCAGCTTTCCTGGTTTTCTAACTTGAGGATGGCAGGCTGTGAGAATTCTCAACCTCCCTAATCACATAAACCAGTCCTATAATAAATCTCTTTCCATGTATCACTATATCTCCTATTGGTTCTGCTTCTCTGGAGAACTCTAATATATACTTTATGAAGATATTCTGGCTATGCCATGGTGGTGGTAGAGGTGGTTTAGTCACTAAGTTGTGTCTGACTCTTATGACCCCATCCATAGACTGTAGACCGCTAGACTCCTCTGTCCCTGGGATTCTCCAGGCAAGAATACTGCAGTGGGTTGCCATTTTCTTCTCCAGGGGATCTTCTCACCCAGGGATCAAACTCATGTCTCCTGTAGTGCGGGCAGATTCTTTACCACTGACCCACCAGGGAGGCCCCTGGCCAGGCAATAATTCTATCCTTTTGAGTTCTGTAACAACCTATGGCAGACTAAGTCCTGGCCCAGTTCAGGGTGAAAGCCTGCAGAGGGGGCAGCTGGAACTCCAGGAGCCAGGTCCCATGCATGAGAGCCCAGGGACCACATCTTCTCCTCTAATAGGAGAATAGAGGTTGATTCTTTGCACAAATAAAATAAACCAGGTTCTGGATATGGGACACTAGACACAGTAGAGAACAAGAGAATAGATCTGGATTAGAAACAAGAGAGTTACATAAAAATGTGCAGAAAATACAGAATAGTAAGACCTCAAGCTCTTTCTCAGAGGTCCAATGGCCAGGCCTATACACCAAAGCAGAGACCAAAACATCCTTTTTCTGAATAGTGTCAGATGTTAACTAACATTTAGGATCTTACCAATGAAACTGCTATAGTCACAAATTACCCCGCTTGCAATGGAGTCCACCTACCCATAAGTCATTTCCAAGCAATTTGTTTCTAGTAGTTTCATTCTTTAATGTGGATGTTCAGTCAAGGATCACAAGACATGCAGGAGAACTTCTAACACTGAAGGTAGGGATCAAATTCAGTAAACACTAAAAACTCAGAGTAAACAGAGACAATGCAGAGAAGTGTGTATGTATCTCTCCATGCATCCACACAAAAATGTATTTATGGATAGACAACCATATAAAGCTGCTATTTTATAAAAGGAGACTTTTGTGTCCAGTTCTTGCCACTGGATAAATATTTATGAAATTGATGACAAGTGCTCATTTTTAGCCAAATGAAAGTAGAGGTGTAGGAGAAAAATCCTTAGTAGCTTTCTAAGAGTATGTATCTTTGTTTATAATCTTTCCTAGACTACCACTCAACTGCAAAGATGAGAATGCTAGAGACCAGAGGTCTCCAACTTCCAGAATCTAATGCCAGGTGATCTGAGGTGGAGCTGAGTAATAATAATAGAAATAAAGTACACAACCAATGTAACGCCCTTGAATCATCCCCAAACCACCCACATTCCACACTTCTGAACCATGGAAATACTGTCTTCTACAAAAACTGGTCCTTGGTACCAAAAAGTTTGGGGATCACTGCTATAGACTCAAAGAAAGAGTGGTCTGGAAGAATTGAGCAAATAAATCTCTGCTGCTGCTGCTAAGTCACTTCAGTCGTATCCAACTCTGCGCAATCCCATAGACAGCAGCCCACCAGGCTCCTCTGTTTCTGGGACTCTCCAGGCAAGAACACTGGAGTGAGTTTCCATTTCCTTCTCCAAAATAAATCTAATACACCCTTCAACTAGGCCTGAATCTATTTTCCAAAGTTTGGAAGATTTGTGTCTGAGTTTTCCAATGGTCAGTCACTATAGGTCTGGAACATTTTTGTGGCAAAAGAGATTCCCTCCAATATGCCTGATTTGGCTGCTATGTCTTGAGTATATACACGTTCCCACATAGCATAAGCGAAATTAAAACTAGAGATTTCAGGAAAAATAAATCTTGCTTATATAATGAATTTTATTTCAATGAATAAAACTGTATAAATGAACAACCACCAGTACTTTATCCATAAAACCCCATATTCCAGTACTCTTGCCTGGAAAACCCCATGGACAGAGGAGCCTGGTAGGCTACAGTCCATGGGGTCGCCAAGAGTTGGGCACGACTGAGCGACTTTACTTTCACTTTTCACTTTCATGCTTTGGAGAAGGAAATGGCAACCCACTCCAGTATTCTTGCCTGGAGAATCCCAGGGACAGGGGAGCCTAGTGGGCTGCCGTCTATGGGGTCGCACAGAGTCGGACACGACTGAAGTGACTTAGCAGCAGCAGCTTAGCAGCAGACCATAACATGTAAGGAAAACAGCATGGCTAATGCTGGTGTGGTGGTGTAGGTGATGTTCCTGTCATTGCCCATTCAACTCTGCCACAAGTTTTCTTGGATTGTTATGACTGCAAACTGAAACATGTATATAAATCTCTTTAGAAACAATAAAACTGACATAGTAGTAATCTATGCTTAATTATATTTGGGCTCTATAAGTGTTTGTGCAATGGAGTCTAATGGTGAACATTCTGAACAGTACACTTTAAAGAACTTAAAAAACTTGCTCATAATCTTGACCATTGCAGCATTACCTCTGAGTCTGATTTTGATAATAAAACTTATCAGCAACATATTAAAAATTTAAACATCTTGTTAAGTAACTCTCTTATATGAGCCTCCCCTGTGTGGGAAGACTCTTAAAGGCTGATTAGAACAACAAAGAAAATCAGCCATCTGGACTTGATAACTTTACAGCTTTAGAGGAATAGACTGTGCTCCTCTCAAAGTCATCAGAACAGAAATGGGAAACCCTGTCTGTCTTACAAATACTTCCTAAGGAGTTAACTAGTTTGTTTGTTTGTTTTCCCTCCCAATCAGTACAAAGCTGTGTGCACATGGTAAGTCGCTTCAGTCATGTCCAACTCTTTGTGACCCTAGGCACTACAGACCCCCAGACTCCTCTGTACATGTGACTCTCCAGGCAAGAATTCTGGAGTGGGTTGCCATGCCCTTCTCCAGGGGATCTTCCCAACCCAGGAACAGAACTTGTCTCTTACATCTCCTGCATTGGCAGGTGGGTTTTGTTTTGTTTCATCACCAGCACCACCTGGAAAGCCCTATATAAAGCTGTACAACTCAATATTTTATTTCAACCATTTTTCCAAACATTTCGGGGTTTTGCTTAGCATTGAAGGGACCCATACTTCTTGTCTCAGTCTGAACTGTTATAACAAAATACCATAAACTGGCTGATTTATAAATGAAAATTTATTTCCTACAGTTCTAGAGACTGAGAAGTTCAAGATCAAGTCGTTGATAGATGCAGTCTCTGGTGAAAACCCACTTTCCGGTTCATAGATGAGGCCTTTGTGGGGTGGGAGGTTGTGATCTTTATATAGTGGAAGGAAATCAGAGAGTTCCTTGGGGTCCCTTTATATAAAAGCACTATCCCTTCTATGAGGACTCCACCCTCCACCTCTAATCACCTCCTAAAGGTCCTACCTCCTAATACCTTGGGGGTGAGTGTTTCAGTATATGAATTTGGAGCGGATACAAACATTCAAACCATAGCACTGCTAAAAAAAAAAAAAAAAAAACTAGGACAGATAAGAATTAGAACTGTGCACACAGAAATGTCTATCAGAAAGTTGATTGAAACAACATGTAGAATCAAATCTGGCTAAATGAATCATCTTCACCTTTCTCTATCAGCATCCCCTTAAAAATTTCACCCTTGTCACCTTCCACCACACATAGACAAACACAGACACATGGAAACGAAAGCTTAGAAGATTCATTATTAAACTTAATGCTTGTTCATTTCCAACAGACATTTGTTGCAGAGAGAGATAAGTATTTCCAGAATACAAGTATGTTTGATTATTACTGACATAAAAATCAACGACAAAAGATAGGAGGAGGAACACAAAACCTTATAAAATACTTGAATCTTCTCTGGCTTTTTATCTTTTGGGTAGAAGGTGGTAGGAGTGAACACTGGTTATAGGAAAGGAAGTTGACGGCTTGAAAACATTAATATGAATAAAAATATCATAACCTTTTCAGGTGACCGGCTAAGAACATAAATTATAATATGTCGGTCTATATTAGCACTGAGAGAAAGCAGAAATTCCAAGTCCTTACTAGCTAAGCAGAAAAAAAATAGGCATGTACTGTATTTTAATGTTTATAAAAAAAACCAGAACAATTAAAGACATATTATTAGTCATTAATTTCAAGTTACAGTCATTTTCTATTAGATTTGCTTGTAGCCAACAAGCTCCAACAGTACTCAGTCCTTGATGGTGTTCTGCATGTTATGTATGTTTGAAACAGAAATATGCTTTGAAGGCTAAAGCTAATGGTAATAAAGCTGGCATGGCATTCAGATTAAAGCCAGTGAAGTTGTAGAGAGCGTGAGTGACCTACAATATGTCCAAAACCATGTAATATGAACCTAATTCCCGAACAAATCTTCTAAACAAGAAAAACAATGGCAGGAACATAGTATGTAAGAGGCTCTGATCATATTGTGAGATGGTGAGCATAGAACTTGAGGTCAGAAATGCTTGGTTTAAGTAGAACCCTGCCATTGCCTCAGTAAGCAAGAAACCTATGGCAAGTTCCTTGATATGCTTCATTAGTTAAAGCCAGGGCATCAGTATACCTATGATGCCTTCCCAGAGATCAAATAAGATAACATGTGAAATTGTCATGCTTCATAAGGTATACAAACATAATACATTAGTTTCCTTTCATGGGTAAAACTAGAAAAAGGCTCAATTATAGGATCATCTGGAAATTTTTAAACTCTAAGCAGGTGTAATAAGATCCTACTATACCAGTTACTATGGAAAAGCAAATTTTATTCACTGTCATGGAACATTTTTTTATAATGATGTTCTGAATAAAACCCAGTCTGATTAGATTTTGTCAATGGCTTATAGGCAGATTCAATTTTTAGGAGAACTGACTTTAAGATTTTATCTTCACCCTCTTGGTTTGGTAGTGGTCAATGGACAGATGCTGAAGTTGAAGCTCCAATACTTTGACCACCTGATGTAAAGAGCTGACTCACTGGAAAAGACCCTGATTCTGTGAAAGATTGAGGGAAGGAGGAGAAGGGGGGCAACAGAGGATGAAATGGTTGGATGGCATCACTGACTCAATGGACATGAGTTTGAGCAAACTCCGGGAGATACTGAAGGACAGAGAAGCCTGGCATGCTGCAGTGCATGGGGTTACAAAGAGTTGGACATGACTTAGTGACTGAACAACAGCAATTTAGATAATGGTGAGGTCAATTTTTAATGAGCAGAGAAAGACTGAGGCCAAATAGAAATAATTATGTTACTCACATAATAGATATTTCTTCTTATTTAAGATACAATCAGTATGTCTACATGACTTTTAAGAAGAACTTTGGAAGGTCACGTACACACTGCTATATTTAAAATGGATAACTAACAAAAAACTATGGTATAGCACATGGACTCTGCTCAATGTTAAGTGCCAGCCTGGATAGGAGGGGGGTTGTGGGGAAAACGGATCCATATATATGTATGTATGGCTGAGTCCCTTCACTGTTTACCTGAAACTGTCAGAACATCATTAATCAGCTATACCCCAATACAAAATGTTTTTGGTGTTAAAAACAAAAAATAAAGGAATTACACTGTAAATACAGATCAGAGGCCACCTTTACTCTAATTATCTACAGAGAAGACAGATCTGAGAAATGTTAAAATATCCAACAATCCTAGTTTGGAATTTTTAGTATTATCTTTTTCTTGATGGCCTATGCTTTAAAATAAATAATTATAATCACAAACATCATCTAGAATTTTAGAATTAATCAAGCAATTTCCATTTTATGACTTTACTTAATGTTTACACAACCCAATGTGGCAAATTTTATGACAATGATGATGGTATTTACCTGTGGCACAGATTTCAAGAAAAGAACCTCTGACAGGAAGGTCTGGTGCACAGTCAACGCACCAGGCTGCCTAGCAGTGGAACAAGGCCCCTCATGCGCCCGATGGGGCTCAGTGATAAAAATAACATTCCAGCAACTTGAGCTCCCACATTTAAGAACAGACTGAGAGCCCACTTACACACACTGCCCAGCTGGCTTCATAGTGCCTTTCAAACCTCTAGCGCTATGCCTTGCCTTACACTGTAAATGGCTCCAGTTTGCTGCTGCTGCTGCTGTTAAGCCGTTTCAGTCGTGTCCAACTCTGTGCAACCCCATAGACAGCAGCCCACCAGGCTCCCCCATCCCTGGGATTCTCCAGGAAAGAACACTGGAGTGGGTTGCCATTTCCTTCTCCAATGCATGAAAGTGAAAAGTGAAAGGGAAGTCGCTCAGTCGTGTCCGACTCTTAGTGACCCCATGGACTGCAGCCCACCAGGCTCCTCCGTCCATGGGATTCTTATGCCTTGCCTTACACTGTAAATGGCTCCAGTTTGCTGCTGCTGCTGCTGTTAAGCCGTTTCAGTCGTGTCCAACTCTGTGCGACCCCATAGACAGCAGCCCACCAGGCTCCCCCGTCCCTGGGATTCTCCAGGAAAGAACACTGGAGTGGGTTGCCATTTCCTTCTCCAATGCATGAAAGTGAAAAGTGAAAGGGAAGTCGCTCAGTCGTGTCCGACTCTTAGTGACCCCATGGACTGCAGCCCACCAGGCTCCTCCGTCCGTGGGATTCTCTAGGCAAGAGTACTGGAGAGGGGTGCCATTGCCTTCTCCGGCTCCAGTTTAGAGATGACATACTATCTAAGGACATAGAAGGCTATCCATAGAATACGAGATTGATTTTCATGAACCATATTGTCTTGTCAGTAAGTTTGGGCCTCAGGTTCTTCATTGGAAAAATTTCTATTGAGCCCTTCCTGTCCATAAAAATATTACACATGAAGGCAACAGTATTCTATGAATAATAAGTGGTCTTAGTAAATCCACTGTTAGAACTCCAGCCCTTGACTCTCAGCTGGCTTTATCCTTCAGGTTGGGAAGATCCTCTGGAGAAGGACATGGCAACCCACTCCAGTACTCTTGCCCGGAAAATTCCATGGACTGAGGAGCCTGGTGGGCTACAGTCCATGGGGTTGCAAAGAGTTGGACAGACTGAGCGACTTCACCTCAATGTTGTCTAACATAGCGTTATTGCAAATGATACCAAGCACCCTGATATTTCCTGAGACAGGCTACAGGCCCTGGACAACACATTCCTTCCCAAGTCATGCGATTGTACCTCATTTCCGAAACAGAGCTGTGAATCAGTTTATATTCAAAGACATAACCCAAACGGAGAAGGATTTCACCTCTCCTAGCCCCTCACTGTGCACTAGTACAGTAGGTAAGCCTCTCTTCCGATTAGCAAGAATATAAGAGAAAGGGTTTATTCTCTCTTCTTGGTTTTTCAGGGAACCATGCTGCCAACATGCCCACAAACATAATTCAAGAATCATTATCAGTTATAGTCATAATAGATGAGTTTATCAATATTATTACAGTTGGTTTTCTTCTGAAGGGAGGCCAGAAGTTACCTTGCTGTGGCTGCCACTGAATTTCTAAATTCCTTTCAGCTCTGTTCTTCAGGAGTCTGGGAATACCAGTAGAGGAAGTGGTAGCCCACAGAATGGCTGGAATAGTACAAAAAAATTAAAAGAAAAAGATGTTTCCCTTAGGCTCACAGGTTATTGCATTCAGTTATTGGGGCCAAGACCACCAAAAAAAAAAAAAAGGCTGACTGCATGCTTCCTGGGTACCTGTTAGCAGGGCAAGTGTGCCAGAGACCCAGGTCTGATTCAGTTGCATTCACACACACACACACACACACACACACACATAAGGAATAAGGCACAGGCAGTCACTGAGGTCTGACAGTTACTAAACATATTTTGACTGATGTGGACTCCGCATTGAATCCTTATACTGATTAAAGGTATGATCTTTAGACTCTATATTCTCTATAATCAAAGATACAAGATCTACTATTTTCATTGGACAATATTCCTCTGATGTCTCTATGTTTAACCTTTATACATGTGTCCTCATCTCACACTAGTACTTTTTTAGTAATAATGAAGTAAGCTTTCATGAAGTATCTAACTACTCTGTTAACAATTGGAGAGCTCATTTGGGCCTAAATTTAGATCCTTCAAAGACATGAATGCAAACGTAAACAAACATTCTTCTAATAAACAACAAAAATAACCAGGAAGAGCATACAAGAGTTTGTTTCTTTTAAAGAACTAAATAGACTGGGTAGACATACTGCTATATTTAAAATGGATAACAAACAAGGACCTACTGTATAGGACATGGAAGTCTGCTCAGTGCTATGTGGTAGCCTGGCTGAGAAGAGAGTCTGGGGGAGAATTCATACATGCATATGTGTGGCTGAATAGGACTTCCCTGGTGGCTCAACTAGTATAGAACCTGCCTGCCAGTGCAGGAGAGGCAAGAGATCGAGTTTCAATTTTTTGGTCAGGGAAACTCCCCTCAAGAGGGAAATGGCAACCTACTCTAGAACTCTTGCCTGGGAAATTCCCTGGACTGCAGAGCCTGATGGGCTACAGTCCATGAGGTCACAAAGTGTCTGACAGGATGGAGCAGTCACGCACACACCCACACATGCATGTATGGCTCAATCCCTCACTGTTGACTTGAAACTAGCACAACGTTGTTAACTGGCTATATCCCAATACAAAATAAAAAGCTAAAAAGAAAAAGATGGTATAGACAAATAATATCGAAATTACTTAGGCTCCTAACGGGTTTAACAGTTTGTCACAAGCATCATCCTGTAATTATCATCACTTACAGCTTATGTTGTTATCAGTTGAATATTCAGATCAGAAATGGATCCAGTCAAACTTTACATACACTTTCTCTTGATATCTTGGGAGTTACATATATAACACCAAAAGCAAGTCTTTCATGCTGTCTATGAAATAAAGAACATTTTCGGTGGAACAGATGCAAAGGTTCTGGGAAACTTCAGAAAAAAAAATGTTTTTGTGTATCACACAAGATATGATTTTTCTTCTATTACCTTTTGTTGATACCATTTTCATCAATAAAGATGGAAAAAAATCTAGTTGCAAAAAATACAAAGAAAACCTTTTTTATACCATACTTGAGAACAACCTTGATGTAGTTCTCCTGGCTTTGAATTATAATGTATGTCATCAGTAATGTAAGTTGTTATAATTTACTTCTGACATTAAGATGTTGCTTTAGGGCATATTGTTGCAAATATATCCTATTCACTTTCTTGCCTTCTAAATGCCCTTCATGTTTCAATAAAACAATCCAATCAAAACTAAAGACCAAAAACACTGTAAAACAAATCAAGCATATAAATAGTTCCTAAGCATTCCTGTTACATTCAACCCTTTAGCCAGAGGCTCTTAAATTTCTTGAGCTGTATATAGTAGTTTAAGCTAGCCAACTGACCACATAAAATGACATCAGTGCATACTGTTTCCAGTTTGGTTCTTAAGGAATGCACCCTGGAAAGACTTGGAGGATACTGGAATCATTTGGAACACAAGAAGTCACCCAGATAGAGCTCTCACTGAGCCTGTCCAAGATTAATTAACCACATTCCTTCCTCTTGCATGCTTGGGGGCAGGCCCCTTGAGACATGGCCTCACCCTGAAGCCAGCCAGCAAAAGCCCCACCGCACCTTGCCTAGTTAGATAGAGAGGGATCAGTTTGGGAAGATATGGATGTTTCATGATTGGTGGCTAAAAAATTAACTCAACTCTGTCAAAGAGTCTTCCACCCGCAGAATCTCTGGTAAAAGGATCTTTATTATTATTAAAATAGGGATAAACTGAAATTCTGGAGAAGGATATTAATTTGCCATAGGAGAATACTGTCATATGCTCATTGCAAAAATATCAGGCCACCAACAGGAGAGGCAGTGAAAAAGCTGTTTTTGTAATGATATTCTCCTTCCAGGGTCCAAGGGAGACTTTATTATTATCAAACAGACTCAGTTCAGTTCAGTTCAGTTCAGTCACTCAGTCATGTCCAACTCTTTGCGACCCCATGAATCGCAGCACGCCAGGCCTCCCTGTCCATCACCAGCTCCCAGAGTTCACTCNGGACAGGGAGGCCTGGCGTGCTACGATTCATGGGTTCGCAAAGAGTCGGACACGACTGAGTGACTGAACTGAACTGAACTGAACTGAATGGGTGAAAGTGATCTTAAAACCATTGATGCTGACCACATGTTACAAATGAGGTAAGTGAGGCCTAAAATGACTAAATGAATGAACTAATGACACACAGGAAGAGCTGGCATTAAAAAAAAAAAATATGAAATAAACTTGGAGCAGGCATTCCATCATTAGTCTCCAGTTCACATTGTTCAGTTGCTCACTCGTATCCAACTGTTTCTGATCCCATGGACTGCAGCATGCCAGGCTTCCCTGTCCTTCATCTCTCCCGGAGCTTGCTAAAATTCATGTCCACTATGTCAGTAATGCCATCGAACCATCTCCTCCTCTGTCAACCCCTTCTCCTTCTGCCTTTAATCTTGCCTAGCATCAGCGTCTTTTCTAGGCTATTCGCATCAGATGGCCACAGTATTAGAGCTTCAGTTTCAGCATCAGTCCTTCTGATGAACATTAAGGGTTGATTTTCTTTAGGATTGACTGGTTTGTACTCCTTGCTGTCCAAGGCACTCTCAAGTATATTCTCCAACACCATAGTTCAAAAGCACCAATTCTTCAGCATTCAACCTTCTCTCTCCAACTTCTCCCCAACTCTCACATCCATACATGACTACTAGAAAAACCACAGTTTTTACTATCTGCACCTTTGTCAGCAAAGTAACATCTCTACTCTTTAATACACTGTCTAGGTCTGTCATAACCATTCTTGCAAGGAGAAAGCATTTTTAATTTTGTGGTTGCAGTCACCATCTGCAGTGATTTTGCAGCCCAAGAAAATAAAGTCTGTCACTGTTTCCATTGTTTCCTCATCGATTTGCCATGCAGTGATGGGACTAACTACCATGATCTTCATTTTTTAAATGCTGAGTTTTCGCCAGCTTTTTCACTCTCCTTGTTCACCTTCATCGAGAGGTTTTTAAATTCCCCTTTGCTTTCTTCCATCAGGGTGGTGTCATCTGCATATCTGCGCTTATTGATGTTTCTCCCAGCAATCTTGATTCCAGCTTGTGCTTCATCCAGCTTAGCATTTCACATGATGTACTCTGTATATAAGTTAAATAAGCAGGGTGACAGTATACAGCCCGCCTTGATGTACTCCTTTCCCAATTTGGAACCAGTCCATTGTTCTACGTCTGGTTCTAACTATTGCTTCTTCATTTGTATACAGGTTTTGCAGGAGGCAGGTAAAGTGATCTGGTATTCCCATATCTTGAAGAATTTTCCACAGTTTGTTGTGATCTACACAGTCAAAGGTTTTGGTATAATCAACAAAACACAAGTAGATTTTTTTTTCCTGGAACTCTCTTGCTTTTTCGATGATCCAGTGGATGTTGGCAATTTGATCTCTGGTTCCTCTGCCTTTTCTAAATCCAGCCTGAACATCTGGAAGTTCTTAGTTAACCTACTTTTGAAGCCTGGCTTGGAGAATTTTCAGCATTGCTTTGCTAGAATGTGAGATGAGTACAATTGTGCAGTAGTTTGAACATTCTTTGGCTTTTCCCTTCTTTGGGATTGGAATGAAAACTGAATTGGTATAATCAACAAAACACAAGTAGATTTTTTTTTCCTGGAACTCTCTTGCTTTTTCGATGATCCAGTGGATGTTGGCAATTTGATCTCTGGTTCCTCTGCCTTTTCTAAATCCAGCCTGAACATCTGGAAGTTCTTAGTTAACCTACTTTTGAAGCCTGGCTTGGAGAATTTTCAGCATTGCTTTGCTAGAATGTGAGATGAGTACAATTGTGCAGTAGTTTGAACATTCTTTGGCTTTTCCCTTCTTTGGGATTGGAATGAAAACTGACTTTACCAGTCCTGTGGCCACTGCTGAGTTTTCCAAATGTGCTGGCATATTGAGTGCAGCACTTTCACAGCATCATCTTTTAGGATATGAAATACTTTAGCTAGAATTCCATCACTTCCACTAGCTTTGTTCGTAGGGATGCTTTTTAAGGCTTCCTATGTACTTCAGGCAATGATTTTCAATAAATAAATATAATATTTTAAATAATAAATAACTTTTGAAATTTTCAGATTTTCCCATATCAAACAGTGAAGACAGTCTTCAGATGCTTATATTTAAATAAATAGATCATTACATTCACAGACCTTCATATGAACATGCACTGCAACAGTATAGGAATTTCTAGTGAAATGTTTATTTATCTCAATTTGATTTCTAGAAGTTAGTGAAATATTCTCTAAAATTTGTTATTGTTGTTGTTCAGTCACTAAGTTCTTTCTGACTCTTTAGACTCTATGGACTGCAGCACACCAGGCTTCCCTGTCCTTCACTATCTCCCAGAGTTTGCGCAAACTCATGTTCATTGAGTCAGTGATGCCAACCGACCATCTCATCCTGTGTTGCCCCCTTCTCCTCCTGCCCTCAAGGTTTCCCAGTATCACAGTCTTTTCCAGTGAGTAGTCTCTTAGCATCCAGTGGCCAAAGTATTGGAGTTTCTGCTTCAGCATCAGTCCTTCTAATGAATATTCAGTTTCTTTTAGGACTGACTGATTTGATCTCCTTGCTGTTGAAGAGGCTCTAAAGAGTCTTCTCCAGCACCATGGTTCAAAAGCATCAATTCTTCTGTACTCAGCCTTCTTTATGATGCAACTCTCACATGACTAATGGAAAAACCATGGCTTTGACCATACAAACCTTTGTCAGCAAAGTGATGTCTCTGCTTTTTTATTTTATTGGACTCTAAAATTTAGATACTGAATATTATATATATATATATATATATATATACACACACACACACACAGAGAAGGTCTAATCGACAGTAATCAGTGACACATTCCTTTCAAAACTTACAAATTAAAAACAAGGCTAATCATTAGTATAAATTCATGATCATTTATCAATATAAATATAATCAAACAATCAAATTAATTTTAATTTGGCTATAAATATTTAGAAAATCTAATTTAGAAAGTAGTCTCAGCTGCATCATTATGCTTATTTCAGACTACTATCTAAATTATTTTTTCATCAAAAGAAGATATTGAATATCACCAACAAAAAAGAAAAGTTGTTTCAATATCCCATTAAATATTTTTAGAGATAAATTTATATAATTTTCAAATAATATTAGTAACTGATAATTATATAACACTATTAAATGTCAGGAAATTGTTTTATCAATTTTTACATGGATAATACAATTTATTCTTTATAACTCCATAAGGAAGGAACCACAGAATATGTTGAAAAAAACTGAGAAGCAGAGAAGCAACATGTCCAAGCTCATATTGCAAGTTAACAACAAAGCCAACATCCAACTTCAGGCAGTCTGTTCCAGAACCTACACTTTTGCTATTAAGCTATGGTGCCTCCAGATCATGCTACAAATTTATATGAAATACATTGCATGAATCACTGTATGAAGCTGTATAATAGAGTAAAATCATATACTTTATCAATTGTCATTTTCCTTTTTATTTTTAAAATTTCAGTGTCCTAGTGGCCTTCAAAATCATCCAAGTCTTATTTCTTCATCCTATGGATGAGAAAACTAAAAGTTTCTGGAACTTAATTGCTTAAAATCATCTCAATAACTATAGTTGAATTTACCCTACCATCAATCCTTGTTTCCTACAGAGTTAAGATAGATTGTATATAAAAACAAAATCTAGTAGATTTATTCTAGAACAGTCCTAGTCAGTGTTATCCCCAGACCAGTGGCAACATCTCCTGGAAACTTAGAAAAAAAATTCTTAATCCCATGGGAAACCTATGAAATCAGAAAGAAAGGTTGGGGCTCAGTAATCTGTGTTTTAACAAGACCTCCAGGGGTTTCTGATCCATGATGGTTTGAAAACCACTGGCCTAAAACCTACTTTTCCTCTAAACTCAATCCATAGCCTTGGACAACTTCATTTTGTTAGTTGAAATCCCATGAGTTTTACAGACAGAATAACAAGCTATCCCTTTCTTCTACTCACACAGATACAAATTTTATTTTTACATATACAGATTTACATTATATACTATTTACATTATATATAGATAACATGATCATATGTATAACTATTACTAATTAATATCTTATAATATACATAAATATATATGATGTTATTTATGTATACTGTATAGGTAGTTCTGCCAGACCCTAGACATATTTCCATTCTAATCTCCATGCTCATCTACCTTTATAAAGAAAATTTCTCCCCTACCAAAGTTCCTTGTTAAGAAAGTATAATGCTTCCTCTTTTTCCCGTATCTCAACATCTGTGGATAACACTGTATCAGGCACCATTTCTTTCATAAGATGTAAAATTACTAGACTACCAATCACTCTAAGAAATGTATTAACTATGGCAAAACCAATACAGTATTGTAAAGCAAAATAAAGTAAAAATAAAAATTAAAAAAAGAAACATATTAACTAAAGAAATAGAATGCAAAATTGATACTTTGTTTATTCTTTGATTTTACAGTGTGTACAAATGTGCTGATTCAAAATATTGGTTCAAAGACAGGACATGTCCATAAAATTACCTTAACTCAGGTATTCCTTCTTCAAAAGATAATGCAGTAATATTACTGTAATTCTGTTTCAAGGTTAAATTAAAAGAAAAAAAAAACTCTAATTACCAAAGATAATTTTTCCTTTGTTCTAGGCAACTTGGTCAGCAACTGAAAGAAAGAAAACAGTGGTAACAAGTCTTTTAAAATACAGAATGACACTAGTCTTTTAGAAAGTTAATGTGATGTGCCCTATTGGAGGTAAACAAAGGTCCATCTGGCCAAGTCTACAGTTTTTCTAGTAGTCATGTATGGATGTGAGAGTTGGACTATAAAGAAAGCTGAGTGCAAAAGAATTGACACTTTTGAGCTGTGGTGTTAGAGAAGATTCTTGAGAGTCCCTTGGACTACAAGGAGATCCAACCAGTCCATCTTAAAGGAAATCAGTCCTGAATATTCATTTGACGGACTGATGCTGAAGCTGAAACTCCAGTACTTTGGCCATCTGATTTGAAGATCTGATGCATTGGAAAAGACCCTGACGCTGGGAAAGACTGAAGGCAGAAAGAGAAGGGGAAAGACAGGGGATGAGATGGTTGGATGCATCACTGACTCAATGGATATGAGTCTGAGTCAACTCCGGGAGTTGGTGATGGAGAGGGAGGCCTGGCGTGCTGCAGTCCATGGGGTCCCAAAGAGTTGGACATGACTGAGTGACTGAACTGAACTGAATTGGAGGGAAATATAAATGTTCCCTTAAGAGAAGGAGACCCTACACTCTAGAAAGATTGAGATAATCTGTTTCAGCACTCATTCTTCCCACACTAGTGTTGCCTATGTGTGTTCATTTACAAAAGGAACTGCATCTATTGAAACATGGAAGTACAAGGAACTGTTAACACTCACTGTCCATTGTATGCACTGATCTCTGCATATTCCAATGCTGAGCTTATCATGTAATACTTCAGATTCAGATGGCTTTGGATCTAATGACCATGGAGATTATCCATCCCGTCTCATCTCCTCATGTGCCTATCTGACTAGAGATATTAGTTATACCTCTCTTATTATCTTATCCCCAGTTTTGTACTTCAGCAAAAGTCATGATGAAAGATATTTCCCAGAGAGAGCTGAGAACTTAGGAATTCTTTTCTCCAGTTCAAAATAAACCTTTACAGTGAGGGACAAGTCTATATAGCACAGTGCCATGAACTATTAAAATGGGACATTAAGGTTCTGGTTGCATTTTCAGGCAGTCATAGATCTTTAAGAGTTAAAGGACATAATCTATCAAGTCAACAAACAAATTAAAAGAGGCTTAGAGAGATTAGTTTAATCTAGTCACATGACCTGAACATGCAGCAGAAATCACATCCAATGTTCAGCCCACCAATCCTTTTATAGCACCATAATGTCTCTCTTTCAACAATATTCCCATTTTTAGAAAAATAGATATTTATGGAAAGATTTTTATAGTGTTATACAAATGGACGACCATAGTAACTCACTGTTGGTTAAATTGTAAGAGAACAGTTTGTGACATCCTCAGATTTTCCAACAAAATAAATAATAAAAAAAAAAAAAGCTCTTCAACTTGAACTATTTAATTTAAACTGGATTGGAAAAATAACTGGAGATACTGAGCCTTTTAATATAGAGGGTTTAATATTGCAGTTTCTCCAATAAAATGCTGACTATTTCTGTCATATCTAACAAAAATTAAATTTGCAATAACTTAGTAAATAAAACGGCAGGTGAGCTGATTTAACTCACTTGAAAAAAGAAGCTCCTAAAGCAAAGTCCCACAACAAATCTGCATAAATATCTATTCGTAAAAGCCTATCATAACTGCCAGAAAAGAGCAATTCAACTTACTGAATGCATATGAAAAAAATTGTAGCTTTTTGATTTAGTATTCTATGATAGGTTTTATTTTTCTCTTTTTAGCATTGAAAAAATACTGTAATAAATGAGCTTATATTCAGTGTCCATACAAAATATTATCATTTCAAATTTAATAAGCATATTTGACACTATTACCAATACTTTTGGAATAAAGTTTGGTAATAAGAATTACTAATTTTTTTTTTTTCTGGCAGTGCTGAGTGGCTTGAATCCTGGCCACAGAACTAAAAGCAAAATTCCTACCTACTGGACCTCCAATAAATTCCCAAGACAATAATTTTAATGAGCTAACATTAATATATCCAAGTTATTTTGTCAACAGAAATATAACTAATTTCTTAGTGCTGTTTCTGTAAAAGAATCATATCCAAAATTTGGAAAGATCAAATTTTGCATCAATGTCACAAATCAATATATGATGAATGCAGGAGACCTCAGTTTGAACCCTGGGTTGGGAAGATTCCTTGGAGAAAGAAGTGGCAATCCACTCCACTATTCTTCCTGGAGAATTCCATTGACAGAGGAGCCTGGCGGGCTACAGTTTATAGGATCAAAAAGATTCAGATATGACTAAGCAAATAACAAACACATAAAAAACTACATTCAGAAATTTTCTTTCCATCTGACTGATTGCAAGAGAGAAAATTCTTTAGGTTTTTAAAATATTATTCAACAATTTATGACTTCTTTATAAAATTATTCTATACTAAGCATGTTAACAATCGATTACCTCTTGAATTTTTATCCAAAAATCTGAAAGAGATATAAGTTTGGGGGCAATGAGGGATTGCACCCCTCTAATTCAATCCCTCATTCAATCCCAGGGGATGGATCCATGGGTCGAGAAGATTCCCTGGAGGAGGAAATGGCAACTCACTCCAGAAATCCTGCCTGGAGAATCCTATGGAGAGAGGAGTCTAGCAAGCTACAGTCCATAGGGTTACAAAAAAGTTGAACATGACTGAGCATTTATACAGGGAAGAGAATAAAGCTCTCTCTCTCCTAACTAAAAGAGCTATGCCTAATTTTTCTTCAAATGCCTTTAAAGGTCCCAGACTGGGTTTCTACCTAATGTAAGCCATTTGATTTGTACTTACTGAATAGTCATGGTTAGCAACCTCTCTCTTATGGAGAATGAACTACAAAGACACTGGCATCCTGCTGGGAGCCTGGAATGAAGCTAAACATTCTCATTCAATGACATTCCCAAAGTCAGGACACCATTTTTAGTAGCTTGAACTATCACAAGCAAGGAGAGATAAGAAAGCCTTCCTTGGTGATCAATGCAAAGAAATAGAGGAAAACAATAGAATGAAAAAAACTGGAGATCTCTTCAAGAAAATCAGACATGCCAAGGGAACATTTCATGCAAAGATGGGCTCGATAAAGGACAAAAATGGTATATATCTAATAGAAGCAGAAATATTAAGAAGAGGTGGCAAGAATACACAGAAAAACTATACAAAAAAGATTTTCACAGCCCAGATAATCATGATGGTGTGATTACTCACCTCGAGCCAGACATCCTAGAATGTGAAGTCGAGTGGGCCTTAGGAAGCATCGCTATGAACAAAGCTAGTGGAGGTGATGGAATTCCAGTTGAGCTATTTCAAATCATAAAAGATGATGCTGTGAAAGTGCTGTACCCAATATGCCAGCAAATTGGGAAAATTAAGCAGTTGTCACAGGACTGGAAAAGGTCAGTTTTCATTCCAATCTCAAACAAAGGAAATGCCAAAGAATGCTCAAACTACCATACAACTGACTCATCTCGCATGCTAGTAAAGCAATTCTCAAAATTCTCCAAGCCAGGCTTCAACAGTATGTGAACCCTGAACTTCCAGATATTCAAGTTGGATTTAGAAAAGGCAGAGTAACAAGAGATAAAATTGACACCATCTGTTGGATAATAGAATAAGCAAGAGTACCAGAAAAACATTTACTTCTGCTTTCTTGATTATGCCAAAGCCTTTGACTCTATGTGGATCACAGCAAACTATGGAAAGCTCAAAAGATGGGAATACTAGACCACCTTGCCTGCTTCCAGAGAAATCTGTATGAAGGTCAAGAAGCAACAGTTTGAACCAGACATGGAATATCAGACTGGTTCCAAATTGGGAAAGGAGTACATAAAGGCTGTATATTGTCACCCTGCTTGTTTAACTTATGCAGACTACATCATCTGAAATGCCGGGGTGGATGAAGCATAAGCTGGAATCAAGATTGCCGGGAGAAATATCAATAACCTCAGATACACAGATGACACCACCCTTATGGCAGAGAATGAAAAGGAAATGAAGAGCCTCTTGATGAAAGTGAAAGAGGAGAGTGAAAAAGCTGGCTTAAAACTCAACATTCAAAAAAGGAAAATTATGGCATTCAGTCCCATCAGTTAATGGAAAATAGATAGGGAAACAATGGAAACAGTGACAGACTGCTTTCTTAGGCTCCAAAATCACTGCAGATGGTGACTGCAGCCATGAAATTAAAAGATGCTTGCTCCTTGGAAGAAAAGCTATGACCAACCTAGAAAGCATATTAAAAAGCATAAACATTACTTTGTCAACAAAGGTCCACCTAGTCAAAGCTACAGTTTTTCCAGTAGTCATGTATAGATGTGAGAGTTGGACTATAAAGAAAGCTGAAGGGGGCAGTCCTAAGATGGCAGAGGAATAGGGCTGAGAGACCACTTTCTCCTCCACAAGTTCATCAAAAGAACATTTGAACACTGAGTAAATTCCACAAAACCACTTCTGAATGCTGGCAGAGAACATCAGGCACCCAGAAAGCAGCCCATTGTCTTGAAAGGATGTAGGAAAAAAACATAAACATAAAAAGAGGGGCAAAAGAGGTAGGGATGAAGATCCATCCCGGGAAGGGAGTCTTAAAAAAGAGAGAAGGTTCCAAGCACCAGGAAACACTCTCACTGGCAAGTCTGTAGCAAGGCTTGGAACCTCAGAACCTAGAGCTAATCGATGAATATAGTAAAGTTGAAGGATATAAAATCAACACAGAAATCCCTTGCATTCCTATACACTCCATTCAGTTCAGTTGCTCAGTCAGGTCTGACTCTTTGCGACCCCATGTATCGCAGCACGCCAGGCCTCCCTGTCCATCACCAACTCCAAGAGTTCACTCAGATTCAAGTCCATTGAGTCAGTGATCCCATCCAGACATCTGATCTTTGGTCTTTCCCTGCTCCTCCTGCCCCCAGTCCCTCCCAGCATCAAAGTCTTTTCCAATGAGTCAATTCTTTGCATGAGGTGGCCAAAGTACTGGAATTTCAGCTTAAGCATCATTCCTTCCAAAGAAATCCCAGGGTTGATCTCCTTCAGAATAGACTGGTTGGATCTCCTTGTAGTCCAAGAGACTCTCAAGAGTCTTCTCCACCACCACAGTTCAAAAGCATCAATTCTTCAGCGCTCAACCTTCTTCACAATCCAACTCTCACATCCATACATGACTACTGGAAAAACCATAGCCTTGACTAGATGGACCTTAAAATAATAAGTAAATAGAAATGGAAATTAAGGAAACAATTCCATTCACCATTGCAATGAAAAGAATAAAATACTTAGGAATATATCTACCTAAAGAAACAAAAGACCTACATATAGAAAACTATAAAATGCTGGTGAAAGAAATCAAAGTGGACACTAATAGGTGGAGAAGTATATGGTGATCATGGATTGGAAGAATCAATATAGTGAAAATGAGTATACTATCCAAAGCAATCTATAGATTCAATGCAATCACTATGAAGCTACCAACAGTATTTTGCACAGAGCTAGAACAAACATCTCACAATTGCATGGAAATACAAAAAACCTCAAACAGCCAAAGCCATCTTGAGAAAGAAGAATGGAACTGGAGGAATCAACCTGCCTGACTTCAGGCTCTACTAGAAAGCCACAGTCATCAAGACAGTATGGTACTGGCACAAAGACAGAAATATAGATCAATGGAACATTACGCACCTGTGGACACCTTATCTTTGACAAAGGAGGCGAGAAAAGACAATCTCTTTAACAAGTGGTGCTGGGAAAACTGGTCAACCACTTGTAAAAGAATGAAACTTGAACATTTTCTAACACCATTCACAAAAATAAACTCAAAATGGATTAAAGATCTAAATGTAAGACTAGAAACTATAAAAGTACTAGAGGAGAACTTAGGCAAAACACTCTCTGACATGAATCACAGCAGGATCCTCTATGACCCACCTCCCAGAATACTGGAAATAAAAGCAAATAGAAATAAATGGAACCTAATTAAAATTAAAAGCTTTTGCACAACAAAGGAAACTATAAGAAAGGTGAAAAGACAGCCTTCTAAATGGGAGAAAATAAGAGCAAATGAAGCAACTGACAAAGAATTAATCTCAAAAATACACAAGAAACTCCTGCAGCTCAATTCCAGAAAGATAAATGACCCAATATAAAAAATGAGCCATTAAGAACTAAACAGACATTTCTTCAAAGAAGACATACAGATGGCTAACAAACACATGAAAAGGTGCTCAACATCACTATCAGAGAAATGCAAAACAAAACCACAATGAGGTACCATTTCATGCCAGACAGAATGGCTGCGATCCAAAAGTCCCCAAGCAATAAATGCTGGAGAGGGTGTGGAGAAAAGGGAACCCTCTTACACAGTTGGTGGGGATGCAAACTAGTACAGCCACTATGGAGAACAGTGTGGAGATTCCTTAAAATACTGGAAATAGAACTGCCATAGGACCCAGCAATCCCACTGCTGGGCATACACACTGAGGAAACCAGAATTGAAAGAGACACATGTACCCCAATGTTCATCGCAGCACTGCTTTAATAGCCAGGACATGGAAGCAACCTAGATGTCCATCAGCAGATGAATGGATAAGAAAGCAGTGGTACATATACACAATGGAGTATTACTCGGCCATTAAAAGGAATACATTTCAATCAGTTCTAATGAGATGGATGAATCTGGAGCCTATTATACAGAATGAAGTAAGCCAGAAAGAAAAACACCAAAACAGTATACTAATGCATATATATGGAATTCAGAAAGATGGTAATGATAACCCTGTATGCGAGACAGCAAAAGAGACACAGATGTAGAGAACAGTCTTTTGGACTCTGTGGAAGAGGGCGAGGGTGGGATGATTTGTGAGAATATCATTGAAACATGTATATTATCATATGTAAAACGAATCGCCAGTCCAGGATTGACGCATGATACAGGATGCTCAGGTGTCAAGGATACTTGGTGCCTATAATTTGAATACATTTATGCAGTCATCTGCAAAGGTAAGGAATTAAGACAGCACACTTCTGCAATGAATATTCTTCTAACATCATTTTTGAAAGCTATTTTAGTGGGCGCCTAATATGGCGGAGGAATAGGACGGAGAGACCACTTTCTGTCCCACAAATTCATCAATAGAACATCTCAATGCTGAGTAAAATCTACAGGGCAACTTCTGAATGCTGGCAGAGGACATCAGGCATCCCGAAAAGCAGAACATTGTCTTCAAAAACAGGTAGGAAAAATACAAAAGATGAAAAAAAGAAATAAAGGAGGTAGGGAGGGAGCTCCATCCCAGGAAGAAAGTCCTGTCCCTGGAAGAGAGTTTTAAAAAGAGAGAAGTTTCCAAACGCCAGGAAACATTCTCACTGCCTAATCTGTGGCGAGCCTTGGAAGCACAGAGGGCAACATAACAGGGAAGAAAAACAAATGGGTGATTAAGACCAACAGATTATGAGCCCAACGGTAACTCCCCCAGCAGAGAAGCAGAGCAGACGCCTGCATCCACCACTAGCAAGTGGGGGCTGGACAAGGAGGTGCACGAGACGCAGGTGGCAGCGTTCTTAAGAACCGGCCGGAACGCCCACACATGACCAGAGCGAACTAACTCTGGCTAGAACACCAGACTGTGGGACAGTTACCACGTGAAAAGCTCTAACATAAGACACTGCCAGGACCATGCACAGAACAAAGGACGGAAAAGAAATAGCCGGCTGCAGACCATCCTCTCTGGCAACAGGCAGGCAGAGTCTTTAGGGATGGAACGTGGCAATCACAGTCCCAGAGAGACTTTACTGACCAAACTACAAGCAGGCTTCTTTGCTAACTAAGACTTCTTGGGGTGCTGGACAGTCACAATCTGCCTGAAAAGGGATGAAAGGGGTATACCCAGAAAACTGAGCAGCAGGAAAAGGCGATAAGCTGTGCGACTGCGCTCACCAAACACCTGAGCTACTTGGTCCAGCGAAGGGCACAAAATGCAAGCCCAATCAAATCTGTGACTACCTGGGCACCGAGCCTGAGAGGCTTAGACAAGGGAGGTGCATGCAGCCTAGGGCTGGCCTCACACGGTTCCGGGAGGAGAAACATAGAGCCTGAGCGGTGTGCGCTGGGTGTAGGGGCAGGCCCAGTGGGGCTGAAACACTGCGAATACATGCCAGAGCTATTTGGTAGCAGCATCCCTCCCTCCCCACAGCGTGACTGACCAAGTGAGCCTTTAAAAACAAAAACAAAAACTGACTTCCACTGCCCCCCTTGTGTCAGGGTGGAAATCAGACAGTGAAGAGGCCAGCAAGCAGAAGCTAAACAGAGGGAACCGCCTTGGAGGTGACCCCACACTGCCTACAGTACCAGAGAAAGCCCCAGAAATATCTTTACTATTTTTTCGACCAGTCTCTTCTTTGATTATTATTATCTTTATTATTACTATTTTTTGGTAGATGTTTTTGTTTGATTGTTTTTTCTTTCTTTCTTTTTCTTTTAAGTTTTTAAGTCTTCTATTTTTCTTTTAATTTTAATTTTTATAACCTACTATCACTTTTCAAAAAAAAAGACCCTATTTTTAAAGCAAATGCCATATATACNTTGCATAGTCAATAAAGCAGAGGTAGATATTCTCGAACTCTCTTACTTTTTTGCTGATCCAGCAGATGTTGGCAATTTGGTTCATCTGGTTCCTCTGCCTTTTCTCAATCCACCTTGAACATCTGTAAGTTCAGGGTTCACATATTGTTGAACCCTGCTTGGAGATTTTTGAGCATTACTTTGCTAGAGTGTGAGATGAGTGCAATTGTGCAGTAGTTTGAGCATTCTTTGGCATTGCCTTTCTTTGGGACTGAGATGAAAACTGACCTCTTCCAGTCCTGTGGCCACTGCTGAGTTTTCAAATTTGCTGGCAAATTGAGTGCAGCACTTTCACAGCATCATCTTTTAGGATTTGAAATAGGAATTCATCAGGAATTCAATAGGAATTCATCATTTCCAAGTTGAGGATTTCCTTTAGTTAAGTATCTGGGTCAATTATAAATGATAATAAGGTAAAATCATGAACTTCCAAATACTACTTAGGTGGGGGAGACTTCTCAGAGATGTTTAGATCAAAAATGTATTAAACTGTGACTCCAGATTCTCTCACCAAGGAGAAAACTTTCACACTAGCCCTAGTCAACTAGGGTTCCTGCTTTGAGGATTACTAATCACTGTGTGCTTATTGTAAAAATTTCTACTCACATTTCAAGTTGCAAGTTATGATTCCACTTCAATTGCAATTGCAAGAAATAAAAGGTGAATTTTTAAAATCTTGATTTTATCCCCAACATCTATTTCAAATGCCACTTTCCTGATCAGGGGACTTGAATGGATTTCAGAGCAAGAAATTTATGTCAGATTCTTAAGCTGCAGGCAAAAGATAGATGCAGGCATAGAAGACATGTCCATATATCAGCAGAAATTCTGTACTTATTAACTATAGGTAGAAAGTAACAGTCTTGGCACAATTAATATTCTTCTTACCAGATATAATAAATAATTCATCATCTCAATGTAATCATCTTTGACAACCGAATCTATTTTAGTGACTTTTAAGACACTGGGGTAGATGCAGCTTTTATGTTGTCTTAGAGTTTTCTAGAATTCACTATATATTCTGTTCCCATTTGCTCTCCATTAAGACAAAAACCCACTTTCTTCGATAACACTGCTTCATTTCTACTGACATGCTAATGGATCCCACTGTGTGTTACAAGTTTATGACTATATGATTCATTTCTATGATAATCTTACTCTCATTAATATAACAGCTCAAATTGTAGTACATTAATTCCTGAAATATCCACATTCACATCCTAATGACTTTTTCAACCCTTAATGTGTTTTAAAAGAGAAGAGTCACTTTGTTCTGTAATAAAAAAAAAAAAAAAAAAACCCTTTGGGAGGCTTCAACTAACTCCCTAGTGTTGACTCCACAAAATGGTAGGAATATAGCAATTCCACAACTTGTGTTCATGCAGAACATCTTCTCAAAAAGAACTCAAAGAGCAGAATAAGAAAATTGAAACAATAGTGAATAAAAATAAATTTTCAAAGTGATTCAGCACATATCGCTACATATTCTGGATTATAGTAATTGTATTACAAGAATATTTAATCTGACATATGTGATTCATATCTGCACTGAATTTGGGAAGAAACAGAAATAGTACTTTTAACCCCCAAGTAACCAGCACCAAGGAGAAGGCAATGGCACCCCACTCCAGTACCGTTGCCTGGCAAATCCCATGGACAGAGGAGCCTGGTAGGCTGCAGTCCATGCGGTCGCTAAGAGTCAGACATGACTGAGCGACTTCACTTTCAGTTTTCACTTTCATGCATTGGAGAAGGAAATGGCAACCCACTCCAGTGTTCTTGCCTGGAGAATCCCAGGGACAGGGAAGCCTGGTGGGCTGCCGTCTACGGGGTCGCACAGAGTCAGACATGACTGAAGTGACTTAGCAGCAACCAGCACTAAAATGAAGTTGGAATTATGAAAAAGAGAGTTGATGTAAAGTTGTAGATTTCACTTAAGAAGGCAGAAAGATGGCTTAAAATTATAATACAGCCATAGATGTGTGCATCCTTTTCTTCAGAAACATACCTGCTTGTACTGAAGACAGCTTTTTTCATGGAAATAAGTTGGAGAGTCTATAATCAATGCTAAAGGAGAATTGAAATGAAATCATATGTAATGAGGTAGAGAATTTTTTTTTTAATCTTAAGAGTTGACATGAGGATTTCTTTCCATGTGGGATCTATCCTTAAGAAAAATAGCCCACTTGGGGTCATGTCCACTTGGAACACCAAAACACTGGAGAAGAGAACTAATTTCATCCATATAAAACAATGAGAGTATACAGAGAAAAGAAAG
>SJXQ01001175.1:157841-188118 GCA_006408695.1 Aepyceros melampus
AAAAGAAAGTTAAATTTCTCATGAGTAGAAGGCTATCCTGAGAGTGTAAGTCCACTGGAAGCTCACAGAAATCCTGATGTGGCCATGAAATTTGGGAGGCTGGGAAATTAATTTCACTCAGTTCTTGGATGGAGAGAGGACCTCGGCTCACATCTTGGGTATACAAACTGAGCTTAGACTACAGGTTTTCTAGCCCAAGATGCCAAAAGAGGGATATGTCACCATACAGGCCAAAACTTACAGAAAAACAAGGTACAGTGGTGAGGATAGGCTTTAATTAGGGTCCTCATTCATCTATGTGTAGCCATCTTTGAAAATTCCTGACTCACTTACTAATGGTTTTGTCTTCCTAAAGTAACCCACAGGCAGGCTTGAGGCATTGCATTAAGCAGGAGATATAATGGTTCCCGTTTTCAAGAAGGGTGGAATAACTTGACAGGTAAGGATGCTAGGAGAAGGCTTCAACTCTTAGTTGTGTGGTTTTAGGCCAGTTGCTTAATACTGTAATGATTCCACTTCCTAGTATGTAAAACAAGGATAATATAGGACATATGTCATTTAGCTGTTGTGAAAAGTAAATGTTATAATTCATTTAAGAATTTGATGTGTGTGTGTGTGTGTGTAGGTGCTCGGTTGTGTCTAACTTTTGCAACCCCAAAGAGTCTTCTTTATCCATTCATCTATTGATGGACCCTTGGATTATTTCTGTATCTTGGTAATCATAAACAATGCTTCCATGAACATTGAGATCCTTGTATGTTTTTGAACTAGTATTTCTATTTTTGTTTTTTCAAATATATATCCAGGAGCAGAATTGCTGGATTATATGGTGGTTCTATTTTCAGTTTTTGTAAACCTCCATATTGTTTTCCACAGTGACTGTACCAATTTACATTCCCACCAACAATAAACTAAAGAATATAACAGAAAAGAAGCATACTCACAGATATAAGAAACAAATTTATAGTTACCATTGGGAAGAGGGAAGAAAGAAGGGACAATATAGGGGTAAGTGTACTAACATTAGGTATAAACTAAACTATAAGGGTATATTGTAAAACACCGGGAATATAGCCAATATTTTATAATTTAATTATAAATGGAGTATAACCTTTAAAAACTGTGAATAACTATATTGCATAGCTGTAATATATAATATTGTATATCAACTATTCTTCAACTTTTGAAAATTATTTTAAAAAGTAAAAAGTAAAAGCCCAACATAAGGTTTTGACATTTAATTTAATAACTTGGGAGAGAAAAGGCAATTGAGCTTCAGTAGCATATGTTAGAAAGAAAAAAGTTTTTATTTGACACTAGACACCACACTGTACGACTCCCAGGTGGCTCAGTGTTAAAGAAAGCATCTGCCTGCCAGTGCAGTAGATGCAGGAGATGGGGGTTCGATCCTTGAGTCAGGAAGATTCCTTGGAGAAGGGTATGGCAACCCTCTCCAGCATTCTTGCCTGGAAAATTCCATGGGCAAAGGAGCCTGGCGGGCTACAGTCCATGGGGTCACAAAGGGTCCACATGTCTGAGCAACTGAGCATGCATGCAAACACCACATTGTAGTCATTAAAAGGTTACTGTGGTTCTGGGCCCTGTTAATGTTGGGGAGTCACTAGAGGGAGGAGACTGTGTTGCTCTATCACAGCTGCCTTCAAGTCTAGGCTCCATTCTCAGGAGCCTGTTTGAACAGGGAGAGAAGACACATCAATTCAGTTGTAAAGGATCTGTTAAATGAGCCAGGTGAAAAACAGCAGGCGAATTACAGTCTATGCCCTGGAGAAGATGTAAAATGGCATGTTGGTTTTATACAAACATCTGAGGGGCTGGACATCTGCACCACAGCTCCAGACTTACAGAAGCAGGGTGGATGAATGTCATCCACAGGAAAGCAGATTTCGAACCAACAGAAGGATGAACACATAACAACATAATAGTTCAAATCATAATGGTTTTGAGAGACTGTGGGCTCTTATCACTGAAGTTTCCAATCCTTACATCATTCATTTACCCATTCAGTCAACTAGTAATGATTCAGGCCTTCTGAATGCTCTATGTAACTGTTTCTATTTAACCCCCTAGTGTCTTCCTTCATCACTCATCCTTCCTATTATCAAACTGAGGGCACCGTGACCTTTCATTCATCATCAGAAACATCCATTCTCTTTCATTCCTAGAATACTTTGCCTTTCTTAATTCCTAGTCATCTTTCCCAAGATACTTTCCCTGATAACAAAACCTGAATAAAATCCCACACCCCTCCAGCTTTATTGACCATAAATTGGCAAACCATTAAATTCTCCCATTATGTATGCCAGCCAATGAGTTTTAGTAAATAGATGTAGTTTTACAAACAACTCTCCCATTTGGCTTTGAAATGTTTCTATTATTCTCCAAAGTTCTAGTATATCCATCTGGAAGGAATCTCCATTACCAGAACCAGGACACCATTGATCTGCTTTCTGTCTGTATAATTTTATCTTATTTAAAAAGCTCATATACTATACTGAACCATTGCACATGTATTCTTTCACTTAGGATGTTTTTAAAGTTCATAAATGTTGTCATATGCAACAATATTTTGATCCTTTTAACTGCAAATAATATTCCATTGCAAAGATATACCTCATTTTGTTTATTAATCAATTAGATATGGACATTTGATTTGTTATCAGTTTGGAGTTATTATTAGCAATGCTACTATTAGCATTTATAGAGAGGTCTTTGTGTGGATGTTTTCATTTTTATTAAGTAAACACCTAGAAGTAGAAATGACAAGTAACATGGCAAGCATGCAGCTAACATTTTAAGACATGATAAACTACTTTACAAAGTAACTCTGTTATATTACATTCCCACAAACAATATATCAGAGTTCTAATTTTTCCATATTCTTGACAACACCTAGTATTCACTTTTTAAAGTTTTAGCCATTTTAGAGAGTACAGTGGGTACATTATTTTGGCTTTTTTTTTTCTCTAATGACTAACAATGTTGAGCATATTTTCATGTGCTTAAGTTGCTACCCATATGTTGAAATGCCTATTCAAAATATGTCCAATTTTACTTTGATTATTTTTCTTCTTATTGAATTGTAAGAGTCTTTCATATATTGTGGATACAAATCCTTCATCAGGTAAACTCAAGACATATCAATATATCCAAGGTATACTGACCTGAATTCTCTGGCTTTTCTAATTTCTTACTATTGTCCTTTTAAGAGAAATACTTTACTGTTTAGGTAAATTCCCTTTATCATTTTTTCTTATAGAGTATGCTTTTGATGTTATCATATCTGAAATCTCTTTGTATAACTGAAGCTTATAAAGATTTTCTCATGTGTTTTATACTTTCAGTGCTTACATTTATGTGATCTGCTATGTGTTAATGTTTGTTATAGGTGAGTTAAGAATGTAAATTTCCTTTTTTATTGTTGTTTCTTTTCTTGTTCTTTGCATATGGTATCCAGTTGTTCCAGCATCATTTGTAAATAAAACTGTATTTCCTAATAGACCTACCTTGCACTTTTGCCAAAATCAATTAGTGACAGTAATGATGTCAAAATCATGGACACCCATATATTTCATATTATAAATAACAATTACTTATAAATGTAAGATATTTATAAGCAGACTCATTAAAATACATATGCATTAAATTGTCCAATAAAAAAATAATTGGTATATGTTTACAACAATGTTAATAAACTTAACAATGAACTTCCCTAGTGACTTAGTGGTGAAGAATCTGCCTGCCAGTGCAAGAGGCATGAGTTTGATCTCTAGGTCGGGAAGATCCTCTGGAGGAAGAAATGGCAACACGCTTCAGTATTCTTGCCTGGAAAATCCCACGGACAGAGGAGTCCTGTGGGCTACATACCACGCGGGCTCAAAGAGCCAGACACGACTTAACGACTACACAACAAATCTTGACAATACAAAGGCAAATCAGATATAGAATCTGCTGTCAAAAAATTTGCAATCTAGGCTCAGAAGTGGCAACAGTTTGAAGAAGACAAACATGAAATGAATATTTAGGCAAGAGAAAGGTAACCTCTAACTGCAAATATCTGCATAGGCTTCTGGAGAAGAAGATGGTGGAGTTCGAAACAGAACTTGACAGGTAAGTGGAATCAATTCTATAGAAATAAACTGAAGGACTTTCCACATGAGAATCCAGCCTGGACACAAGCGAAGAGACAAGAGAGGAGGGAAGGGAGTATTAGGGCAACATATAGGAAATATCCAAAAGATACAGAATGATCATATGGAAAAATAAATCTGAAAAGGTTAGAGCCAGACTGAAGAATTGTATTTTATTTCCTAAAGCAGTAGAAGTTATTTAAGGTTTATGAGCAAAAGGATGTTGTGATTGATGCTCAGAGCTGCGAGAGTATCAGTAAAATGAAACTATTAAAAAACATTTACCATCATTTCTAAAAGCATTTAATTTCACTAGGAGATGTTGTAATTTAGTTCCTGCTCTGAAAGTTCCCTTGCTTATTCTTATATTAATACCAATTAAATTAGATTTAAAATTTTCTTTAGATTGGAGCATTATTTTTTCTTGAGCTACATTCATTTAATATGTATGTGTATATATATATATTACTTAAAAGAGATTTATAAGTACCTTCTCTTTTATAGATTATGGATACATATTGGTTTGTAAAACTGGGGGCTGGGGTAGGGGGACTTTATGAAGCAAATTCACACACATACACACCCACATAAATTTGCATACATTATTGAAATTACTAATGAGCAAAAACATATTTAAATAAACCTTAGTACTTTGAAAGTTAATTTCACATGTACATTAACTTATTAATCCTCATGAAAGCCATCTTAGGACAGTACGAAAGCCTCAGTTTACACAAGAGAACATTGAAGAACAAGGTTAATTTGTTCACGATCATAAGACTATAACATTAGAAAGTTAGTATTCTAATCCAGATCTTTCTATTCTAAACCCAATAATCTTATCAAGGTGTTTAAAGGTTTTAAATTATAGATTTGTTTCTAAATTCATTTCAGTGCAGTCGCTCAGTCGTGTCCGACTCTTTGCGACCCCATAAATCACAGCACACCAGGCCTCCCTGTCCTCACCAACTCCCAAAATTTACCCAAATCCATGTCCATCGAGTTGATGATACCATCCAGCCGTCTCATCCTCTGTTGTCCCCTTCTCCTCCTGCTTGCAGTCCTTCCCAGCATTAGGGTATTTTCCAGTGTGCTAAATAAGCAGAGACACCACTCTGCTGACAAAGGTCTATCTAGTCAAAACTATGGTTTTCCAGTAGTCATGTATGGATGTGAGAGCTGGACCATAAAGAAGACTGAGCACTGAAGAATTAATGCTTTCAAATTGTGGTGCTGGAGAAGACTCCTGAGAGTCCCCTGGACAGCAAAGAGATCTAACCAGTTAATCCTAAAGGAAATCAGTCCTGAATATTCATTAGAAGGACCAATGCTGAAGCTCCAATACTTTGGCCACCTGATGCAAAGAGCTGACTCATTAGAAAAACGACTCTGATGCTGGGAAAGATTGAAGGCAAAAGGAGAAGGGAGGGGCAGAGGATGAGATGGTTAGATAGCATCACCAACTCAATTGACATGAATCTGAGCAAACTCCAAGACATACAGTGAAGGACAGAGGAGTCTGGTGTGCCATAGCCCATGAGGTCGCAAAGAGGTGGATGTGACTTAGCGACTGGACAACAGCAACAATGATGTTATTAATATAAGCAAAGTGTAGGAGACCAAGGTTCAGCAGACATTTGAGAAAAACTGAGACTACAAACTAAAAGTTCTGAGAAGAGCAAATATTTGCACAAGAATAAATATATATAATTTAGAGAATGAGAGACAATGTTCAAAAGTTTAAAACTAGCAAATTCAAAGGGATTTGAAAGGAGAAAAGACCAGTATAAAAAGACAGAAAACAAAGAACAGAATGCATTCCTTGAAAAGTCAAATTGTGGTTGCTGGTCTTTTCTTAAAAAATCATTAGAAAAAGCAAAAATAGAGTTTAAGGAATTCTCAGAATACAATGAAAACAAAATAGAAAGAGATTGAAAATATGAATCATGTGGCATGATTTTCCAATTGATGGAGTGTTGATAAAAGTTAAGTTTTTTTATTTTGACAATTAAACATTGTGTCCACAGGTTAGAAGTCTATATTTCCTTCTCTACTTGTTCAATCATGCTACCAAATTTTTCATAAGCACTATTTACAAACTCATAATTATACAATTTGATAAATTGTTCTTTTTAATTTTTAGAATTACTTAAAGCACATAAGACTTCAGTGAGAGAAGACAATGTTAAGTGCTACCCAGTCAGCTTTCTCATCCTGGGATTAATTTTTTTTCTCTCACACTCTCCATTCTTCTGATGTATGATTCCCCGAAGGACTGCTCCTCCTCTAAAATCACAGCTTCCAGTGTCTCATTCTCTGACCACATCCTTCCATATTACTCTCTTTAGTATCCTCAACGCTCTGTACCAACATTTCAAAACCACAACTCTAGTTCATTTCCTACTGTCCACCACACCTGTATTCCCACTGCCCTTAAGCAGCCTCAGCTTCCAAAACCCATTATTTTTCCCCCTGAATAACTGTTTATTCTCTGTCCCCATTTCTTCTACTGTACTTGCCTAGCTATCTCTTAGTCTTAGGAGTGATACTCAGTTGTGTGCCATTTCCTGTCTTGCACCCAGTAAGCTGGGGGAAATAAAAAGAAAAAAACAACTTTCAAATAATATTGGCTTGGTTAACTTCTTGTTGGGAAATTCTTGGGAAATCCTACTTCATTTCTCTAGTTTGTTTGCTGTCACACTCTCCAAAATGACTCCCTCATGACTTATTTCTCCTTAAATTATCTACCCTCTACCACTACTTCCTTTCAACTAATGGCCTTGCTCAATACTTTTCTGATAAATGAATATGATCAGAGAGCAGCCACTTTTTGTGCCACTTTATTTATATGCATATGTACCTATACATATATTATACTTTTCCTCTATGACAATGAAAAAGACCCTTACCTTACCTTACCTTACCTGTGTCTAAGATCATTCCTTACTCACATTTTTTCTCCGTGTCTCATCTCCTCTTGTCATATTAGGTGTAACAGCTACTTGAGTTTTATCCTCTCTACTCTACATCAGCATTTTCTCCCTCTCTGCTGAATTATTCCCCCAAAGATACAAATATGTTCTAATATCACCTCTCTGATAAGTACATTATTTCTTAACTCTCCTTCTTAGCTAACTTCCTAAAGTTGTTCTGTAAGTTTCTATCTCCATTTCCTTCCATCCTTTCTTTCATCCACTCCATGACATATCTCACTTCTCTGAGAATACACTTGAGAATGACTGCCTCGTGGTTGGGTCAACAGCCCCTGTCCTCACTTGATATCTCAGCAGTTTTGGATACCGTTCACCTATACCCTTTTTCTTGAAACACTTTCTCTGGGTTTCCTTGGATGCCCCTGTTTTCCCTCTTCTCAGAATCTGTGGCTGGTTTGTTCTCAGCTTGACACCTAAATGTAAAAGCACTCCAAGACTCCTTCCTAAATCACTTCTTGTCTTCACCTTCCCACTCTTTCCTTAGATGATCTCATTTAGTCTCACTGCTTTACATGCAAACTATTTATGAGTCATTTATAAATATGCATCTCAGGTATGACGCCTTCTGGAATATCTTACCACCTCCTGCATATTTTACTGCCTACTTACCAGCAGCACTTAGGTGCCTCTTGGCATCACTATCATGCTACATTGTTTATCTCAACATTTTCATCTAAGCAGGCTTCTCTTGAGTTTTCCCATCTCAGCAAAGAGCACACCCACTGTCCAGCTTATATGACTTCTCTGTAGTCTTTCATTTACATCTGGCTTCCAGTTCATCTGCAAATTCTATGAGTTCTATCCTTAAAACATATCCCAATTAGGTCTAATTATCATGATTTTTCACTTCGACTAGAGCAATAATTTCCCAGGTGGTCTGATGCCCTTCCCACCCCTACCATCCATTCTCCACACATTTGAAATAAACTCTTAGAATTGTGCATCAGACCATGTTCCTGTGCATCCATACCATGCCCAAAGCCTTCCAAAGACTTCCCATCATGCTTAAAACAAAATCCAAACTCTTTACCCTTCTTAAAATTCCTATGTTTTGGTCTGATACCTGCCCACCATATTGACCTCACCTCTTATCACCCTCTTTCTTGTCCCTTTCTCACTCTCTAAATTTGATAAATTCATTAATATTTATCAAATATTTAGAATATGAAAGAAATAACCAGAAGAATTAAAAGCTTAAAAAATTTTTAAATGAATGTACCCATGATTATGGAGCCTCCCAGGTGATGCTAGTGGCAAAGAAACCACCTGCCAATGCAAGAGACATAAGAGACACAGGTTCAGTCCCTGGGCTGGGAAGATCGCTTGGCAAAGGGAATAGCAACCCACTCCAGTATTTCTTGCCTAGAGAATCCCATGGACAGAGAAGCCTGGTGGGCTACAGTCCTTAGGGTCACAAACAGTCAGACACAATTGAAGCAACTTAGCACGCACACATGCACCCATGATTATGTAAGATATTAACATTAGGGGAAGCTCAGTGAAGGGTCTATGAGCGCTCTCTGTACTACCTTTACAATTTTTCTATAAATTCACATTTATCCTCAATTTTTTTAATTATATAAATAAAAAGCAGAAGTTGGTTAAAGCACTCGTATTTTGGAAATATGACAGATAACAGGGATGTAAATAGTGTTTTTATTTTATGCTTTTCATATTTGATTTTCTTCATGTGTGCATGTCTGTAATTATGATGACAACTATGAAAAAGAGGACAATGGTGCTGCTGCTGATAGTGATGAGTGATTCTATGAGCGCTCTCTGTACTACCTTTACAATTTTTCTATAAATTCACATTTATCCTCAATTTTTTTAATTATATAAATAAAAAGCAGAAGTTGGTTAAAGCACTCGTATTTTGGAAATATGACATATAATAGGGATGTAAATAGTGTTTTTATTTTATGCTTTTCATATTTGATTTTCTTCATGTGTGCATGTCTTTAATTATGATGACAACTATGAAAAAGAGGACAATGGTGCTGCTGCTGATAGTGATGAGTGAAAGCTTTGAAACATTTAAAAAATATTTTATAAGTAGTACTTGTTAAGATGTTTGAGTAAAGGGCATCATCCCAACGAAGGAAGAGAAGGAGGGAAATAAGGAAGGGGGAGGGAGGAAGAAAGGATTATTTGATGAGTAGGACTAGGTCCTGGTCATGCCTGATGTTGAAATGGGTCTTCTATTGTGACAATGAGACCACAGTGGGAATCTTCAAGACTGGTTGCACCTTATGACTCATTTCAACTGAAGCTGTATACCAATCAGCTGCTGCTTTCACTGAAATAGAGTCTAGATCCCAAATAAAAGCTACTAAGATGCAGGCACATTGTCAGGCCTCAGTCTAATGAGCTGAGGACAAAAGCCCACTCCCAGGTCTCATGTTCCCACAGGCACATACAGCAGAGACACAGGAAAAGCAAAATCATAGATCAAACAAAGTAAGAATTAGAGGGAATATGCCAAGCTAATAAATAGGTTCTCTCCCTGTATTTGTTTTCTATGCTGCTACAACACATACTACAAACTGAGTATCATAAAAGCACACACAAATTTAATGTCTTACAGTTTCTTGGGTCTAACAAGGTCCAGCTTTAGACACAGGCACATTGTCAGGCCTCAGTCTAATGAGCTGAGGACAAAAGCCCACTCCCAGGTCTCATGTTCCCACAGGCACATACAGCAGAGACACAGGAAAAGCAAAATCATAGATCAAACAAAGTAAGAATTAGAGGGAATATGCCAAGCTAATAAATAGGTTCTCTCCCTGTATTTGTTTTCTATGCTGCTACAACACATACTACAAACTGAGTATCATAAAAGCACACACAAATTTAATGTCTTACAGTTTCTTGGGTCTAACAAGGTCCAGCTTGGCTTCAGTCAAGGTGTGGGCAGGAGCACCTTTGGCTTTGGAGGCTCTAGGACAGAATCCACTTCCTCACTTTTCTAGTATCTAGAGGTTGCCCACATTCCTTTGCTCATGACCTTTCCCATCTACAAATCCAACAAGAGTGAGTTGAGTCCTTCTCACATTGCTATCTCTCTGGTTCTCTTCCAGCAACACAGCAATCAATCTGATGAGCTACAGCTGGGAAAGGTCCTCTGCTGTCATGGACTCATGTGATTAGACTGGGCCCAGGTGGATATTCTCTCTAAGGTCCATAACCTAACCCACATCTGCGAAGGGCCTTTTGTCACATAAGGTAGCATATTTACAGGTGAGTAAAATGTGAACATCTTTGAGGGCAATTATTTAACCTACCACACCTCCCAGCCTCTGCAATTTCTTCTAGAAATCCAGTCTATATTCTTTGGGATCCTATTCTTGTACTGACTCAGATGGCTTTAGGGACTGGGTAGATGTCCCTGTAGGTATTCTGCCTCAATCCTGCAAATAAGCGTGATAAGAAAGGTGGGTGGGCTGACGTGGAACAAGCATGATGATTAAAATGATTGCTTGTGATGTTACTCCTCTTTTATCATTTTAAAAATATAATATTTAGGAAAAGCAGCTGCTACCTTTATATGAGGTGGCTTTTTATATCTAATTCTCAAAGCAACCTGGTAATTATGAAGATGAGAATTACACAATGAAATTTAATTTCACCAGGATAATAACAAGAGAAAAAACTCCTTTTTTTTTAATATCCCAGGAAGACTGGAAATTATTCTTTCCCATCCTCCTTTGCAGCTTCTAGGCTCTGCTCCCATAATGGATTTTTATCTGTTTTATAAGTAATTTCCTTAATATTTCAATGGTCACAGATAGTAAGAATTGCATGTATCTTCGGGAAACATATATTTCATCAGTGCTGTCACAGACTAGAGTCCCAGAGCTTGTAGACTGATGTTTTTGCCCATTTTTGCTATCAGACCCATAGCACAGAAATAAATGTGTTGTCTGTTGGGAACTTTAATGAAATTGAAAACATAATAACATTTTTCAATGTCAATAAGCTCATTTTCTTGTTTAGATGCTAATGTTGGTTGTTCCTGAGGATTCCATTCTCTAATTGTGAGTCAGGACTTTTTTTTTCTAGATTCAAACACTATTTCAGAGAACAGCTTGAATTATGCCTGGTGGTTTTCAGCCCAAGATAGAACTAGATATTTTTATTTTCTTAAAACTGATGGCATGGGCAAGGAGATGTGAGTGGAAGAGTTTAAGTGGAGACTTCAGCTTTACTAAAAAGTGTTCACCTTGACTTTGGGGGCTAGGGTGCCAAGCATGGTACTAGGCACCAAGCACCCTCTATCTGTGGTACTAGCTTGCTGGTACTAATACTATCATTCTTTCCATTTTACTGATGAAGAAATAAACTTGAGGAGGCAAGTAACTCACCCAAGTTTCTGCAGTGAGCATGTTAGGCAGAGTTAGGGTCTCATTGACATCTAACTTCAAATCTTCTGCCTGTTTCTACCAGCAGTCAATCCTCAACGCTACTGCCTACACCCATTCTCTGAGCAGACCCTGGGGTGAAGCACCAGGGAGGGAAAGCCTTTCTGTCTCTCACTTTCTTCCATCTCTGTTTGTTTCTATATCAAATTTTGAATTCTACCACCTGGCAATTCCACAGCACTTTCCCCAGGTTCAGATTAGTTTCTGTTTCCCACTCTAGGTGTCAAGGTTGTTTTTATTTTTTTAAAGCCATGAAATCAGATCTTGGTGAAGTCATGTTCTTTTGTGCTCCTTTGCCACTCATTATTTTTTCCTTCTTTTCTCTCCTCCCAAACTTACCCCCTGCTATAAACACCTGTTTCACTAGTAGCTGCCTAACATCTTTCGCACACCTCCCCCTTTTTAGGGCCAGTCCTTTCATTATGTCTAATGCAGAATTTTTTGCATCATGACTTCTAACACCAGCTCTCTGCTGCTGCTGCTGCTTAGTCACTCAGTCATGTCCAGCTCTTTGCAACCCCATGGACCATAGCCCACCAGCTCCTCTGTCCATGGGATTTCTCAAGCAAGAATACTGGAGTGTGTTGCCATTTCCTCCTCCAGGGGATCTTCCCAACCCAGGGATCACACCCGCGACTCCTGTGTTTCCTGTATTGGCAGGTGTATTCTTTACCATTAGTGCCACCTTATGAGTCCTGGCTGCCAGAGAGAGAACCTGAATTCTTTCCATCACCCTTCATGGATCCATGGATCTAGGAAAGGAATCTGGGCTACATATCAGACATACCATGATTTTTTTTTCATTTGGAAAATGAGACCGAAGATTGCTTTTCTCCTACAGAAGAATGAAACATCTATAATCCTGGACTGGCAGGGTGGTTCTACTCCAAGAAGCCCATAGGAGACAGGTTCCTTTCAGCCAATTACTTAACCAGCCCCAGGGAGTGACTATTCCTCTCTATCTGCTATACAATACTTCTGAGTGTCTCCCATTAGCTAAAACTTAGTTACAGGGCCACATTCAGTTTCAAAAGAGATTGAGAAATGTAGTTTTTACTCTGAGCAGCTGGCTATGTGATGAACTAAACATTTACAGTGGAAGAGCAGAATATATATTAGGGTACAAACAGCAGTCTCTCCTATAAAAGAGAGCAGTATGAGGAGGACTCGGTGCTCAATGAGTCCATCCTTGGGCACCTGGTGGCTCCCAGTGCTTTCAAGCATTTGGCTCTTCCGAGACATCTAATGTCTAATCTTGAGCTTGACAGGTACAAGCTACGATATTTTGATGAACTAAGATGTAGGCACAGCATGTTTATAGTAGTGACTTTTTACTAGTGATCATCATGTCCTGAGCATTGTCCTGGCTCATTAGACCTACTGATAATCCTGTAAACTAGCTAATAAGTTCTACTTCAACCAAAACTAACAGAGCGGAGTCTATGGTTTTCAGCTAAGAACCATCTCCTTAGCAATTCCCTCAGAAAGGGTAGTGACAATCTTTTTCATTCTTCTCAAATGCAGCTAGCCAACAACATTCTCTTCTACCTTTTGGAGTAACAGTCAATAAACACCAGTTCCTTAAGTCTTGCTCTCCATCACCTTAAAATTTCTTATTGTCATGAGCCTGCTCTTCCCTGTTCTTGCACCCTGGGTTGGAAGTGTCTGTGTTCCTTGTCAGTGATAAGTCTTCAGCCTTGAGGCTGAGCTTAAGCTTTCTGTTTCCTTAAGAACATTATCTGTGTCCCCCAACCCTACCCTACTCACCTTACACCTTAAATCTCCTTTCCCCTGGATCTTTCTTTTTAGCACACAAACTGGCTTGAGTTCCTATTCCTAATACTCCTGTCTCTCAACACAGTTACTTCTTCAAGCTGCCATCTTATTATTTCTTCCACTGTCTCTTCATTTCTTCACTCACTCACTCCTAAACCTCTTATAATCTGGTCTCTACACACCAATTTACTAAAACGACTTCCACAAAATTACTACAAAGTTACACAAAGTTAACAGAGGGTTACCACAAAGTTACAAACCCTTAACATCCCAATCTCAATACGGCTTCCTCAGTATTCTCATATTCTTTGCCACAGTGGCACTGATGAAAAAGAACTCTTTTTTTAAAACTAGATCTCCTTCAGTTGGTGAATAAGCACTACACTGATGCTCTTACTTTGCCCCTACCTTTATTTGTCCACCCCCTCTAATTTAACATTACCTTTAACTTTCTATCACCAGTCCTCTAGATCCATGCCAGATCTTTGCTCCCAAGAGCATCACGCTTCAGTGATGTTCCCAAGTCAGCTAGCTGAGCATCCTCCGTGTTTTCCTCTTCTTCAACCCAGTCATGCGGTCAGTCACCAAGTTCTGCTTGTTCTATCCCATGAGTGTTTACCAATACTCCTTAAAACCCCTCAATGGTTTCTCTTTGTTCTTAATTAAAATCCAAACTCTGTAACATGACTTATAAACTGGTCCCATTTACCATCTCAGTTTGTCTTTTAAAAAATATGGCTGATTCATGTCAATGTATAGCAAAACAAATACAGTATTGTAAAGCAAAACAAACTAAAAAATAAAAATTAATTTTAATAAAATAAACTAACTAAATAAATAAAAGATATCTCCCCTCTATATAGACTTATAATCTTTTCCCTTTTTCTTGAAAATCTGAAACATGCCACTCACTCTATCTGGAACAATATTATTCTTTTTCTTGACTTGACATCATTCTTATTCCTCTACGTACTCAGCTTAGGTGTGGCTTCCTCTATAGTCTTTCTGGTCCTTTCCCCACTTTGCCCTGTATATTTCCATATGATTATACTGAACATTACGTGTTAGAATTGCCTCTTATTATTTCCATATTTCCTCTCTGAAGCAACTATTTTCATTTATCATCACATTCACAGTACTCAGAAAATAGCTGTTAAATTAATGAATCCATTGATTTTTTTTTCTGTCTCATATATGTAGGTGTTACCAAGAAACCTAGCCTTGGTTTCATGCATAACTGAATCTTAAAAACCAATGATGTCATCTGAGCTTTTTCACTGTTTACATTTAGTGTGCAAGATGGCTACCAGAAGCTTCAGATACATAGTCTCCCTGCTACCTCTCAAACTACTTAACCCTTCCAGATTTATTTTTTCCTTTGTTCTCCATCTAGGCCCTTTCATACAACATTCTTTTTAGGCCACCAAATGAATATACCTTCTAGCTTCTAAGTTTTTGAATATGTTATTGCCTCTACCTACAATAATGTGAATGATTCTTACTCACACTTCATCTCTGACAAAACTTCCTTGAATTGTCAAAACCAGTTCCGGTCCTTCTTCTGAATCAGCCTATAATAGATGGGTATCCCTATGAGAAACAGATCATATTGTATTATAATTACCTTATCAATTTTCCCCAGATAGATTTTATTTATCTTTCCCTAGAATATAACATAGGGATTGGCTCACTATAACTATTCAAAAATACATGTGTATTTTTGTACTAAATTAGCAAGTGAAAGTTTTATACTAGAGGACTTTAACATCAATATTCTTAAACAACAAACTCAGAAACTTGTCTCAGTCAACTTCTTCCTTAATAACACTGCCTACCAAACCACACCAAAACTGTCTTAAAATCTCAAGACCTTATTTCTCTTTTGTGAGTTTGCCAGTCAGTTTTAGCACAGTTTGGCTAGGTCGGACTCTAGGCTCTGGACTCTAGGATTTAGGTTGGGTTCTGATGTGCTACACAAAATGTTCATATTCTTTGGATCAACGGCCACCTGGCAATTTTCTTCTCTTGAAGAATGCAAGGAATCCAAAAGTCAATCCAAACCAGATAAGCATAATTAAGGACACTGCTTGTGTCACATCTGCTAACTTTCCAAGCTCAACATCAACAAAGCAAGGAAGTTGACTCTTCCCACAGCAGGAATGGCAAGGGAATTAATCTGCTGAACAGTCATCTACACCATTACAAGTCCTGCTAAAGAATACTGGGAGGACTAGATACTGAGCTTTCTCTACTGCAAAAAAGCAGTAAATAGACAAATCCAATGTCCCAGACATAGTAATGCTCTTGCATTGTTTTGGTCTCAATTTCCAGTTGGTTTATGGGGGACTCCCTGGGATTTTAGTAAAGTGGCAGAAACAGAGATTTTTTTTTTCCAGAGTTAACAGTTACAAAATATCAAACATGTTATCTGGGTCTTCAAATAATTTTATGATGTAAAGTAACATCATAAAACTCAAATGTTCTTTGCAGGCATGTTTGATCTAATCAGAATGTAGAAAGGAAATAAAAAATCAGTACAAGAATAGAAAATATCAAGCCTGAATATGAACCAAAAAACCTAATTCCATCTCTTTTCATAGACTCCCCTCTGTACATATTTATCACCTTCATGTAGTTGAATTTGTATCTGCCCTTCTCTGTGATGAGGGTGAGCAGAAGTGGCAATGGTTTTTGATTCAATACATATCTGAATATCATAGTGGGAATTCATTTTATTTGTTGATAAAATGTCCATTTATACCAATAAAATATCCATTTATACCAATAAATTATGCCTTTGCAAAGTTCTTAGTAGGGTATAAGAGATGAAGAAATATTTTTAAATCTACATTTAGAAAAGGTGTGGATTTTTAACTGTGTTATTATATGAGGAAATGTCCACATGACACACCAATTTTTAGAATAGAAATCTGTATGGTCTAAGAAAACCTATCAAGGACATCAACTAGTCTTCATGTTTACCATGAAGAGTGGTTCCAGGCCAAGATAAATCTAACACATCAGAAGGTCAATTCTGAAAAAGCAGCTTTGGAATTAAAAAGAGCTTGATTTATTTAGTGATTAGAGACAGGCAAATTAAAATTATAAGGAGATACCAAGTGCTGTCAAAGATATGGAGTAGCTGGAGTTTCCATAAATAGCTTGTGTGAAGATAAATTTGGTACAAGCACAAGCATTGGCAGTACCAACTAAAGTTAAACATATCCACACCCTGTGACTTGGCTATTAATACTCCAGGTCACAGACCTAACAAAAATAAACACTTATGAGTACCAGAAACCATGTACCAAAATGTTTATAGAGACATCATTCATACTCTCTTCCTGCTGAAAACAATTTATATATCAATCAAGAGAAGAACAAATTGATTGTGGTATAACATGGCAACTACACAACAGCACAGCAACAACAAAACACAAACTATTGTTCCACGCACTAACACTGTCATATCTCAGAAGTATAATGTGGAATGAAAAGCAAAACACAAAAGACATATACGACATGACTATACGGCTATCATGTCTGAAAACAGAGCAAACAAAGCTGGTGGGCCAGCATGAGACATGATAATGAGCATGGGCATAAGGAGAACTTCCGGGATGCTGGTTATCTCCCTCTTCTCCTGAGTAGTGATAACAGGTACACTCACTTTGTGCCAGTTCACCTACTGTGCCCTTATGATGTATTCATTTTTCTGGATGATTGTTTAACTTGGATAAAACTTCTACTAAGTTGAAAAAAGAATAAACAAAAATCATCCCAGAATATTTACTGTGCTTAATGCTTTCCTAGTTTATATATCCTTTCATTCTCATATCTAACCTATGAAGCAAGTATAATTATTTCCAGGGTGTAGAAGATGAATCTGAGGCTCTGTGATGTTCTGAGAATGCTGAGGTTAGATAATATCTTGTCACTCTCATAAAAATCCCAACAGAGGCACTTGAATCCTCTCATTCAATTTTTCCTTCATGATCAGTTTTCAGAAAATGACTTGGAGAAAAAAAAAAAAGAAAATGATTTGTTAAAACTGGGACACAACACTAAATTGTAAATGGAAAGATCATGGCTGCAAAGATGCCATAAACAATGGATACAGACATTTGTTTGATGAAGAACATTTTAAAATTGGACATACTTGGTAAGGAAAAAGTGGGAATCCTAGGGGATGCCAGTGAAAGCAAATAACTCCATCTCCCATTTGTAAAACAGTAATCAGAAATGGGGTGGGGGGCAGCAATGGTGAGGGCTAAAAGAATGCTGGATGGATGCAGGTACAACTGGGCTGGTCATGATGTGACAGATGTGTAATACAAGCCACAAATATAATGCAAAATTTTCCAGTAGCCACACTGAAAAGTAGTAAAGTTAAGCTGAAATTTAATTCAAGACTATATTTTATGTAATCCCACATATCAAAAAACTATGATTTTTAAATGATTAATGAAATATCATACATTCTTTTTCAAATTAACTCTCAAAGTCCAGTGTGTTCTTTACTCTTATGACATATCTCAATTACAATTTTTCATCCTTTAAATCTACATTTTGATATTTATTTAGGTTACAACTGAAAAAGGAGATTCACATTCCTACCTTGTTCCAAATATTCTTATTCCTATAACTGAGCCAGTTTTCAGTTCTTAAAATTTTATTTCAGTTAACTAAGTTAAGTATAATTAAATGTTTGGGCTACATGTGACTAGAGGTGTGTCCTGGATACTGTGGATATCAAAGAATAAGAAGCAGACCCACCCTAGGGAGTGAAATTAGGAGGTGATCTACTGTGCTGAAGAAGCCTAACTGGAAAACTTTATCTCCTCCACCATTAGACAGGTAAGAGATACTCCCCAACAAAACTTTAGTAGCATGATGGAACATGGGTTATTCATTTACCTGCTACTAAATTATTGTTATTTTATTTTAGCTCTTCCCACAACTTACAAGTTCTAAGACAGACTATATATGAAAAAAAGACCAAAATTATGTATTCAAAATCTTTGGCTTTAGGACTTCCCTGGTGGCTCAGTAGGTAAGAATATGCCTGCCAATGTAGGAGACATGAGTTTGATCCCTGGTCCAGGAAGATTCCACATGCCTCGGAGAACTAAACTCCATGTGCCACAACAACTAGGGCCCACGCACCCTAGAGCTTTGCAAGCCACAGCTACTGAGCCCAACCTCAGCAACAAGAGAAACCACCACAATGAGAAACCTGCACACTGCAGCAAAGAGTAGCCTTTGCTTGCCCTAGAAAGCCTGTGCTCAGCAACAAAGACTGAGCACAACCAAAGTAAAAATAAATAAAGTTTTAAAAGTTATACTCATAAAAAGCCTTTGATTTTAAATTGAAGAACACATTTTAAAGCCAAAGAATGGAAAGAAATGCAAAAATCCGCCTAACTAAATTTATTTGATAGAGTTACAAACATTAAGCAGACAGAACTTATACTAAAAGCCTAACTTTAAGTACTAAATCTGCCATTATAAACTCAGGATGTCTCTATAAAGCCTATAGTAAGAATATGTTAATTATATGTCCTATCTATATGCTATATGTAATTAATACACATTGTGTTAAATTTAAGAATAAATCCCTATTAACTGCAATCTCAACTGGTTGAGAAAATATTCTCCAAAATTGATAGGCATGATAGATATATTCTTACTGAACTCAAAGATATTTAGAATTAAGTAAGGGATATTCAAATAATCAAACTTATACTATTTTAAAGCTAAATAATGAGAGTACATTTGTAATTTTATAAATGAACATTTTAAGAGAATTTGGCCTCCTGAATAACAAGTGAAAATTTTAATTTCAATACAAGGGTCCATCTAGTCAAGGCTATGGTTTTTCCAGTGGTCATGTATGGATGTGAGAGTTAGACTGTGAAGAAAGCTGAGCGCCCAAGAATTGATGCTTTTGAACTGTGGTGTTGGAGAAGACTCATGAGAGGCCCATGGACTGTAAGGAGATCCAACCAGTCCATTCTGAAGGAGATCAGCCCTGGGATTTCTTTGAAAGGAATGATGCTAAAGCTGAAGCTCCAGTACTTTGGCCACCTCGTGCGAAGAGTTGACTCATTGGAAAAGACCCTGATGCTGAGAGGGATTGGGGGCAGGAGGAGAAGGGGACGACCAAGGATGAGATGGCTGGATGGCATCATTGACTCAATGGACGTGAGTCTGAGTGAACTGCGGGAGCTGGTGATGGACAGGGAGGCCTGGCGTGCTGTGATTCATGGGGTCGCAAAGAGTCAGACAGGACTGAGTGACTGAACTGAACTGAACTGATAAAATATACATTTGAATAACAGATATAGACTTAGAATTTTAAATTTAAATATGTCCCAATCTGTAAACAATATTGAGATATTAGGAAATCCAAGTATATCTATGTGTTTCATTGACTTGCTATATAAAAATTACATAAACATATGTCAGAAAATAGAAGTACTCACAGAGAGACTAAAAATATTCACCTTATAAGTGTGGTTTAAAATATTTGAAGAAGTTTAACTGTATTAAAATTGGGACCAAAAAATAACCAAAAGCATCCTCAACAGTGATGATGATTAATTACTGTATCTATAGAAAAAGTATTAAGCTTAGTAAACTGAATTGAAAAGCTAAAGAAAAGTTGGATTTGAAGGTTTACAACTTTAAGAAATTGAATACTATTCTTAAGAAAAATATCCTTGTTTCCTCTTAACTCTCTTCTATGTATATAATTTTCCTTATCCATTTATATATCAGAGGATTTATGTACTAATTAACCTCTGCTTTGTATAGAGGGCAGCATAGTAGAGATCAGGAGTTGGCAAACTTTCTCTAAAGGGCCAAAAAAATAAATATTTTAGAATTGGCAGGTCATACATTCTCTGCTGGAAACTACTCAACTCTGCTGTTACAGCATGAAAGCAACTATAGATAACATATAAATGAATGGTCATAGCTGTGTTACAACTAAACTTTCTATGTCAAATCAAGTGGTGGGCTAGATTTGGCCTATGGGCTGTATTTGCTGACCCTTACAGGAGACGCAGAAGACTAGAATTCAGTCCCTGGGTTGGGAAGATCCCCTGGAGACGGGGATGGCAATCCACTCCAGTATTCTTGCCTGGAGAATTCCATAGACAGAGGAACCTGGAGGGCTACATTCCATACAGTAGCAAAGAGTGGAACACAACTGAGGTTAATTAGCCTGCATGCACACTGGCGATGACAGATATTATTTCTGCTATCATTGGGGCCTGATGTTGAATTCCAGCTCTGCTATCCACTATGTGACCTTGATGTTTTTGTCTTGAATTGGGGTAAGTATATTGAGCTGACAACAGAAAATATTAAATGATTTGTGTGCTTATTCAGTCGTGTCTCACTCATTGTGATCCCATGGACTGAAGCCCACCAGGCTCCTCAGGCCAAGCTAGGCTTCAACAGTACGTGAACCAGTAACTTCCAGATGTTCAAGCTGGCTTTAGAAGGGCAGAGGAACCAGAGATCAAGTTGCCAACATCTGCTGGATCACAGATAAAGCAAGAGAGCTCCAGAAAAATATCTACTTCTGCTTCATTGACTATGCTAAAGCCTTTGACTGTGTGGATCACAACAAACTGGAAAATTCTGAAAGAGATGGGAATATCAGACCACCTTATCTGCCTCCTGAGAAATCTGTATGCAGGTCAAGAAACAACAGTTAGAATCACACATGAAACAACAGACTGTTTCCAAATTGGGAAAGGAGTAGGTCAAGGCTGTATATTGTCACCCTGCTTATTTAACTGATATGCAGAGTATATCATACACAATGCTGGACTGGATGAAGCACAAACTGGAATTAAGATTGCATGGGGAAATATCAATAACCTCAGATATGCAGATGACCCCCCTTATGGCAGAAAGTGAAGAGGAACTAAAGAGTCTCTTGAAAGTGCATGAGGAGAGTGAAAAAGTTGGCTTAAAACTCAACATTCAAAAAACAAACATCATAGCATCTGGTCCCATCACTTCATGGCAAATAGATGGGGAAACAATGGAAACAGTGACAGACTTTATTTTGGAGGGGCTCCAAAATCACCGCAGATGGTGACTGCAGCCATGAAATTAAAAGATGCTTACTCCTTGGAAGAAAAGTTATGACCAACCTAGACAGCATATTAAAAAGCAGATATATTACTTTACTGACAAAGGTCCATCTAGTCAAAGGTATGGTTTTTCCAGTAGTCATGTATGGATATGAGAGTTGGACTATAAGGAAAGCTAAGCACCAAAGAACTGATGCTGTTGAACTATGGTATTGAAACAGATTCTTGAGAGTCCCTTGGACTACAAGGAGATCAAACCAGTCAATCCTAATGGAAATCAGTTCTGAATATTCATTGCAAGAACTGATGCTGAAGCTCCAATACTTTGGCCAGCTAATGCGAAGAACTGACCCATTGGAAAAGACCCTGATGCTGGGCAAGACTGAAGGCAGGAGGAGAAGGGAATGACAGAGCATGAGAGGCTGGATGGCATCACTGACTCAATGGATATGAATTTGAATAAACTCCAGGAACTGGTGATAGACAGAGAAGCTGGGTGTGCTGCAGTCCATGGGGATGCAAAGAGTTGGACACAACTGAGCAGCTGAACTGAACTCTTAAAACTCCTGCACTGGCAGGCAGGCTCTTTACCACTAGTGCCACCTGGACCACTAAATGATATAATGCATGTAAAGCTTCTGGCATAGAGCCTGCCCAATCATCTTGAGTTTTGGGGACTTCTTTATAGAGGGAATGCCACTGAGTAAAGTAGCAAGTTTAGGGCATAAGAAAGACTTCCACTCATGATGGTATACATGCAATGGTTCAAAAAGTAATAGAAAATGTAGTCATGGAATTCCAGGATAGAGTGCACAGAGGGGGATAAGTGGGAATTTTAATGTGGGTCATCACGGTAGGCCTCACCAAGAAAGAGACCTCTGGGCAAAGATGTAAAGGAGTTAAAGAAACTGGTGATGGGAATATATATGAAGAGAAGAAACATCAGCACATTAGGCATGAAGGAAATACATACTTGAAATATTCAATGAGTAGCTAGGAGGCCAGTGTGCCTGTAGAGGATAAAAGAGTAGAAATTGTAGAAAATGAGATGAGGGAAGTACTGGGAAACAAAGCAATCTTGTAAGTCATTATAAGGACTGGCTTTTCGCCCAGAAGCATGACACAATGTGGTTTCCATTTTGAAAGTATCTCTCTGGCAATCACTATGGAGAACAGTATGCAGGTTTCTTAAAAAAAAAAAAAAAAAAAAAAACAGCTACCATATGATCCAGCAATCCCTCTCCTGGGCATACATCCAAAGAAAATCCTGATTCAAAAATATGCATGCCCCTCAATGCTCACTGCAGCACTATTTACAATAGCCAGGACATGGAAGCAACATAAATGTTCATGAACAGATGCATAGATAAAGAAGGTATGGTGCGTATGTACAATAGAATACTACTTAGCCATTAAAAGGAAGGAAATAATGCCAGTTGCAGAAAATGGATGGACCTGGAGATTATCATATTAAGTGAAGTAAAATAGAAAAAGACAAATACCATGATATGATTTATATGTGGAATCTAAAAAGTGATGCAAATGAACTTATTTACAAAACAGAGTCACAGATGTAGAAAACAAACTTGTGGCTACCTGGGGGGAAAGGTGGAGGAGGGATAAATTGGGGGATTGGAATTGACACACACACACTACTATATATAAAATACACAACTAACAAGGACCTACTGCATAGCACAGGGAACTCTACTCAATACACTGTAATGAGCTATTTCAGAAAAGGATTTTAGATAGAGTGAATAAGCGATATGAATAACTGATTAACTTTGCTGTACAGCAGAAACACAACACTGTACATCTAGCCTACTCCAATAAAAATTAAAAGCAACAACAAAATAGAAAGTATCTCTCTGCTGCAATGGAAAGACTATACTGGGCCAGGAAGGAACTGAAGACACTACGTAGGAAGGAAATCTCAGTTGGCTCAGTGGTAAAGAATCTGGCTGCATTGCATGAGACACTAGTTTAATCCCTGGGTCAGGAAGATCCCCTGGAGAAGGAAATGGCAACCCACTCCACTATTCCTGCCTAGAAAATCCCATGGACAGAGGAGCCTGGTGGGCTACATACAGTCCATGAGGGCTTGAAGAGTTGGACCTGACTTACAGACTAAACAACATTTGGTAGTCCAAGTGAGGCCTAATGGTGGCTCTGCCCAAGGTCACTCCAGAGGAAGCAGTGAGAAGTGATCTTATTCCAGATATATTTAACATAGAAGCTAAAAGGTTTGCCTATGGATTGTTTAATGGATATGGAAAGTGCCATAGAAAGGGAGTGTTCAGGGATGACTGCAGGTCGGGGGTGGACCACATTGTATCTAAGATCTCTCCTCAGCGTAACATTTTATGATTCTCTGATTATAGAAGATGCTTCCTAATTGTTTGTGATCCTCAAAACTTGGTGTTTGGGATAAAATGGGTAAATCTATTTTCACCCTGGGTTTAGAATTTACTGCTGCAGAGAGTTTATCTCCTTTGAAAAAGCAGAGGCCATACCAGAGCTGTGAGAACATGCACTGGCTCAAAATGTACTATCAACAAATAATATTGTACTAGGCATCGGGACAAAGTGAGAAGTGCTGTTATTAAACTTGCCTCCTTTGGGATAACATAATATTTTAGTCAAAACTCATTAAACTATAAACCTTTGCTTTTTAAGAAGGAATGAAGAACCACTGGGCAAAAATGGGCTCTTTCTTGTCTTGTAGGAAAAAGGAATGGGGACTCTCTGCCATCTGAGTCTGGAAATTCAAAGAAGTATTATCACCATCTCCTTAGGTACCCTGAAACCAAACTTTCCTTCACCAGTTTTCCTATGGAATACTGTATCCCCTAAAAGCTGAGCCACAGTCCAGAAGTAACTTCACATCATGCCACCAGCTACATCTATCTATGCAAAGAGAAAGTGTTCCCAGCAGTTCACACATCATTATTCCATCCTGGCCTAGAAGAGATGGGACATACATTCTTTCTGTTTCTCCTGGCCTTGTCCACAGTAAGGGGGCTTCTTTTAAACAATGTCAACATTAAATGTTTTATATTCAGATCGAATGTGTAAAATTGATGAAGGGAATTCAAATGAGCACACAAATATGCCACATGATTCTTATTTATTCTGTTTTCAACTAGAACGGTAGTAGGTAACATACCTGTTGGCACATTAGAAACTACCAGGAAGTTCTTTTGATATACAGATTTCCAGATGTCACACCAGCACCACCAGATCAGGAGGCTGAGGTTTGTGTTTGGGAATTGTGTTTTTATTTTGTTTAATTTCCCCCAGAAAATTTTGATGAAATTGACCTGGACCTGATTTTCCAGAATTGGTGCTTTGGATCTTTCTACAATTATTGTGAACATAATATTTAGAAATGATTCCAAAGCAGAGCCTTAAAGCAAGGCTCTAAGAAATTACATCCCAGATGTGATTTGGGGGCAGACTTGTCATTCACTGTGAGCCTGAGATTGACCATTTGAGATAATCAGCTGAGTTCAGGGGACTTCTCCAGGGGTCACTCTGAAATGATCACCTACAACTTTCTCTCTTTAACTTTTGATTACCAAATGATCAGCTTTGCAACCTCTTTGGAGAACATAATGTAGTTTGCTACTTTATTTTCATCATTGGTAAATTGCTGATCCCTGCTGAAGTTCACTGAAACAGCCAACCATACAGTCTTCAAAATAATTCACATCAATAATATGAGTTTGAAAGCCCTCTCATTCCTTTCTTGGCAGCTACAAACTGCTGACTCACACACCTTTCCCTGTCGACTGTGTTTAACTTCATATTGCAGCTTAATAGTTTTGTTCCAAAACAAAGACTGGAATTGGAAAGTGCAGGAGGAGAGTGCAGTAGGTGAAATGAAAGTTTCAATATTTGTTACCATATACAGGACTCTTAAATTACCTCTAAATAATACACAAGCTATGACATGAGGCTGAAATGAATCTGTGACAGAATGTCTTATCCAGATTCAACTTTTCTTAAAGAAAGAATAGAAGAACAAATTGTTTTGCAGAATGTTTTCACACTCAGGCATTTCCATGTATAATTCAAATTTGTCACATAAGTTTCTGGATGATCCAGAGAAAAGAGCTGGTTTGCCCATCATTTCAGTCAAAATCCAGGCTTTTGATTAGTGGAGCTTGATATTACTAATCAGTTGCTTTTCCACAGAATAAAGTTCAATATGTTATTGTTTATGGCCTTGGTTTGTCAAGCATCAGAAATTATCAAGTTAGAGTATGAGTAAATTTCTGGCAACTATACAAGAAAAGCATCCCCACCAATTCCACTCCTATTCTGGGGCAAGATTATATTATAAAGTTATCAGGTAAAGTTAAGGTAAAATCACACGCATTATGACTTTCTAAAAATGATGAGCAATTCTTTGTGAAGTTATAACCAACCATAAAAAATTTTTCTCTGAATTTATTTGAAAGTCACATTTTTGAAAATTCAGACACAATTAAAGCCATGTAACTACTTTGTGTTTATATGTAAAACTGAGTTAAGTTCTTGACTCGGGTAATTATACAAGTTTTCTACCTACACGATATCCACAGGGCTCTCAACATCGCTTGTGATGCTACAGTTCTTTCCTGTGTAAGAATGTAACATAAGACTTTTACAGGACTTCCCTGGTGGCTCAGTGGTAAAGAATCTTCCTGCCAATTCAGGGTTCAGTACCTGATTCAGGAACATCCCACATGCTGTGCATCACATCTACTGATCCTGTGCACCAGAGCCAGGGAGCCACAACTGAAGCCCACACATCCTAGGACCTGCTCTGCAAGAAGAAAAGCCACTGCAAAGAGAAGCCTGAGCACCACAACTAGAGACCCAGGAAAGCGAAAAATAAATAATAAATCATTAAAAAAAAAAAAAGACAAAGACTTTTACAGAATCCTTGGCCTCCACCCACTAAATGCCAGCAGGGACTCATCATTATGACAACCAAAAACCTCTCCCCAGAAATTTCCAAATGCATCTAAAGAAGTGGTACCATTCCCCTTAAGGATCACTGATTCAACTGATGAGGAAACAAACAACTCTCCCACTGTTCTAATGACACCAATCCACCCAGAGCTGCAAAGCACAGCATTACAACCTTAACTCATCTCTGTATTTTGAGAGAATTTTCAATTCTTTTGGACACAGGGGTGAGGTGAAGGAAAATGTGGATTTGGAATGAAACAGTCCAGGTTCCTATCATAATTTTGCTTTCAGTTTAGTAACTACATGACCCTGAGCAAGTTACTCCTCCTTTTGGAATCTCATGACCCTGATCAATAAAAATAAAACTGTGGTAAAAATAATAACACTCCTGCCTACCTCAGAGGATGGCCAAGAAAATCACAATCAACATGTGGCCTGATTTTTTCATCTGGTTGGTTGTTAGAACTATGCAATAATTCTTGATGCTCAGTGGGTATGTGTGTACTCATTTGCTCGGTCATGTCAGACTCTTTGCAACCTCATGGACTGTAGCCTACCAAGCTCCTCTACCATGGAAGTTTATAGGCAACAATATTGGAGTGGGTTGCTTTTTCCTTCTCCAGGAGGTCTTCCTGACCCAGGGATCGCACTCACCTCTCTCCTGCATTGCAGGTAGATTCGTTACTGCTGAGCCATCAGGGAAACCACCCATTTGATTATTCTCCCCCACGCTAGTTTACCTGGCAACAATTTCGTGAGCAGGGCTCAGAGAAGCCACGAGAAGGCAGAAGGTAGATTGTGTGGGTTCCAGGGTATTTACATACCTATGTGTTCTGGTTGTGTGAACTAAGTGTGACTTCACTGGGTTGAGTAAGTGTTGCTCCTACCAATGGCTTCATCCAGGAGATTAGGTTAGATTCACTCATTTGCCTCCTGAGTACATTTCCTATGTCACTCTAGGGCATAGTTTCCAGGGCTGGCTCTTCTCTGTTTCACTTGGTCTCCCCCAGCCTCTCAGTTGACACTTTCCCTGCTAAGCTGTCACTTTCCCCACTTATTTCTCTACGGACCTAGTTTCCCTCACACCTGCCCTTCTCTCTATAAAACAATTTCCACTGGATTCTAAGAAAGTAGAGACTTGACTGTACACTGAAACCACCCATTTGATTATTCCTACTACACTAGTTTTCAGTTCAGTAGTGTCTGACTCTGTGACTCCATGGACTGCAGCATACCAGGCCTCCCAATCCATCACCAACTCCTAGAGCCTCCTCAAACTCATGTCCATCACGTCAGTGATGCCATCTAACCATCTCATCCTCTGTCGCCTCCGTCTCCTCCCACCTTCAATCTTTCCCAGCATCAGGATCTTTTCCAATGAGTCGGTTCTTTGCACAAGGTGGCCCAAACTATTAGAATTTCAGCTTCAGCATCAGTCCTTCCAATGAATATTCAGGACTGATTTCCTTTAGGATAGACTGGTTTGATCTTCTTGCAGACCAAGTAATTATCAAGCATCTTCTCCAACACCACAGTTCAAAAGCATCAATTCTTCGGCACTCAGCTTTCTTCACAGTCCAACTCTCATATCATACATGACTACTGGAAAAACCATAGCTTTGACTAGACAGACCTTTGTCAGCAAAGTAATGCCTCTGCTTTTTAATATGCTGTCTAGGTTGGTCATAACTTTTCTTCCAAGGAGCAAGCGCCTTTTAATTTCATGGTTGGGGTCACCATCTGCAGTGATTTTGGAGCCCCCAAAATAAAATCTGTCAGTGTTTCCATTGTTTCCCCATCTATTTGCCATGAAGTGATGGGACCGGATGCCATGATCCTAGTTTTCTGACTGTTGAATTTTAAGCCAACTTTTTCACTCTCCTCTTTTATTTTCATCAAGAGGCTCTTTAATTCTTCACTTTCTGCCATAGGGGTGGTGTCATCTGCGTATCTGAGGTTACTGATATTTTTCCCAACAATCTTTATTCCAGCTTGTGCTTCATCCAGCCCAGCATTTCTCATGATGTACTCTGCATATAAGTTAAATAAGCAGGGTGACAATATACAACCTTGACGTACTCCTTTCCCGATTTGGAACCTGTCTGTTCTTTCATGTCCATGATTTCCTAAGCAGTGCTACTTGTATTTTTTAATCCCTAGTGACATTTAGAAAGGCTCTGGGAGACCTTTGGAGGTAAGAAGTTGGCTCAGGCAGATAAGAAGTGACCGGTAACAAAGTATCCAGAGGCTGGAGATTTCATATGGGATTCAGATGTCCAAATAAGAGGAGGAAAACAACAAGAAGGCCAGTCAAATTTGAAGGGAGAAGCTGGAAACTGATGCAGAAGTCCAGGGTCAGTGGGTGAGCATAGATTAACTCTGCAATAAATGTACTGGGATGGTACCTCTCGTGAAGTCTTAGACTTATCCAAAGCTGTTTCCTACCATGTGAGAACAGAGCCCTTGTGCTGATTTGAACAGTGGTATTGGGCAATTTCTATATTCATCAGAGAATATCTGCAATGAAGAAATCTAAGACAAAATTTATTTAAATTCATGAGTATTCCATGACATTCTAAGTTTTCCTAAATGACCTTTTGTGAAAGACCAAGTGGAGCTATGGATTAGAGTCAACCCCTGAGAACAGGATCCCAAGACCACTAGACATTATCTAAAAAAGTTCAAGAGCCAGAACAGACCCAGGTCTCCTCTTAGGATAAGGCATGAGAAGAATCAAAGTAATGGTGATTCAAACTCAGATGTGTGCTTTGTTCATGATTTAATACAGTGAGGCGGTCTATTCTGTTTAAGTATATCTTAAATCAAGTAGGTGCTTTGCAAGTAGCCTAGTGGTGAAGAATCCATCTGCCAATGCAGGAGACTGAAGAGACTCGGGTTGGATTCCTGAGTTAGGAACATCCCCTGGAGAAGGAAATGGCAACCCACCCCAGTACTCTTGTCTGGAAAATCCCACGGGCAGAGGAGCCTTGTGGGCTATAGTCAATGTGGTCGCAAAGAGTTAAACATGACTGAGCACACACATATAAAAACCAATATCTGGGAGGACTGGGAAAGGACAACTTCTAAGGCAAAGGACACAGGAAGTCCTGGACAGGAAACCAGCCAAGCAGATTACAGTCACTAGGGTCTAGATCTGATAGAGTACCTGATGAACTATGGAATGAGGTTTGTGACATTGTACAGGAGACAGGGATCAAGACCATTCCCATGGCAAAGAAATGCAAAAAAGCAAAATGGCTGTCTGGGGAGGCCTTACAAATAGCTGTGAAAAGAAGAGAGGCAAAAAGCAAAGGAGAAAAGGGAAAAGATAAGCATCTGAACACAGAGTTCCAAAGAATAGCAAGAAGAGATAAGAAAGCCTTCTTCAGCGATCAATGCAAAGAAATAGAGGAAAACAACAGAATGGGAAAGACTAGAGATCTCTTCAAGAAAATTAGAGATATCAAAGGAATATTTCATGCAAAGATGGGCTCGATAAAGGACAGAAATGGTCTGGACCTAACAGAAGCAGAAGATATTAAGAAGAGGTGGCAAGAATACACGGAAGAACTGTACAAAAAAGATCTTCACGACCCAGATAATCATGATGATGTGATCACTAATCTAGAGCCAGACATCTTGGAATGCGGTCAAGTGGGCCTTAGAAAACATCACTGCGAACAAAGCTAGTGGAGGTGATGGAATTCCAGTTGAGCTGTTTCAAATCCTGAAAGATGATGCTGTGAAAGTGCTGCACTCAATATGCCAGCAAATTTGGAAAACTCAGCAGTGGCCACAGGACTGGAAAAGGTCAGTTTTCATCCCAATTCCAAAGAAAGGCAATGCCAAAGAATGCTCAAACTACC
>SJXQ01001175.1:190150-213474 GCA_006408695.1 Aepyceros melampus
TTCTCCATCTGTTAGTGTCCTCTTTGATTTCTTTCATCACTGTTTTATAGTTTTCTATATATAGGTCTTTAGTTTCTTAAGGTAGATATGTGAAGTGAAGAAGTCGCTCAGTCATGTCCAACTCTTTGTGACCCCATGGACTGTAGCCTACCGGGCTCCTCCGTCCATGGGTTTTCCAGGCAAGAATACTGGAGTGGGTTATTCCTAAGTACTTTATTCTTTTCGTTGCAATGGTGAATGGAATTGTTTCCTTAATTTCTTTTTCTACTTTCTCATTATTAGTGTATAGGAATGCAAGGGATTTCTGTGTGTTGATAAAGATGGTAACAATAACCCTGTATGCGAGACAGCAAAAGAGACACAGATGTACAAAACAGACTTTTGGACTCTGTGGGAGAGGGAAAGGGTGGGATGATTGGGACAATGGCATTGAAACATGTATACTATCATGTAAGAAATGAATCGCCAGTCTAAGTTCGATACAGGATACAGAATGCTTGAGGCTGGTGCACTGGGATGACCCAGAGAGATGATATGCGGAGGGTGGTGGGAGGGGGGTTCAGGATTGGGAACTCATGTATACCCGTGGTGGATTCATGTCAATGTATGGCAAAACCAATACAGTACTGTAAAGTAAAAAAATAAATAAATACAATAAATAAAAGTACTTTATGTTTCAACCTACTGAGACTGATATTCACTATTTGGGAATTTTTTAAATGTANTGTATAATCATAAGGGATTTGATTTAGGTCATACCTGAATAGTCTAGTGGTTTTCCGTACTTTCTTAAATTTGAGTCTGAATTTGGCAATAAGGATCTCATGATCTGAGTCACAGTCAAGTGGCTGCGGCGAGTGGAGCACTAAGGTGCAGGTGGCCGAGGGGAGCCACCCCACGTCCGAGGCCAGAGGCAGCACCCGAGGCCAGTGGCGGTGGCCGGGAGGAGCAACCCAACGTCCAAGGAGCTGTGGCTGCACGGGCGAAGGAAGGCCTAGAAGACCTATCCCACGTTGAAGGTCAGGAAGGATGGTGGTGTGGAGATATCCCTCATCCAAGGTAAGGAACAGTGGCTACACTTTGCTGGAGCAGCCGTGAAGAGATACCCCACGCCCAAGGTAAGAGGAACCCAAGTAAGATGGGAGGTGTTGAAAGAGGGAATCAGAGGACAGATACACTGAAACCATACTCACAGAAAACTAGTCAATCTAATCACACTAGGACCACACCCTTGTCTAACTCAATGAAACCAAGCCATGCCCGCGGGGCAACCCAAGACGGGCGGGTCATGGTGGAGAGGTCTGACAGAATGTGGTCCTCTGGAGAATGGAATGGAAAACCACTTCAGTATTCTTGCCTTGAGAACCCCATGAACAGTATGAAAAGGCAAAATGGTAGGATACCAAAAGAGGAACTCCCCAGGTCAGTAGGTGCCCAATATGCTACTGGGGATCAGTGGAGAAATAACTCCAGAAAGAATGAAGGGATGAAGCCAAAGCAAAAACAAAACCCAGCTGTGGATGTGACTGGTGATAGAAGCAAGGTCTGATGCTGTAAAGAGCAATATTGCATAGGAACTTGAAATGTCAGGTCCATGAATCAAGGCAAATTGGAAGTGGTCAAACAAGAGATGGCAAGGGTGAATGTCGACATTCTAGGAATCAGCAAACTACAATGGAATGGAATGGGTGAATTTAACTCAGATGACCATTATATCTACTACTGCGGGCAGGAATCCCTCAGAAGAATGGAGTAGCCATCATGGTCAACAAAAGAGTCCGAAATGCAGTACTTGGATGTAATCTCAAAAACGACGGAATGATCTCTGTTTGTTTCCAAGGCAAGTCATTCAATATCATGGTAATCCAAGTCTATGCCCCAACCAGTAACGCTGAAGAAGCTGAAGTTAACAATTCTATGAAGACCTACAAGACCTTTTAGAACTAATACCTAAAAAAGATGTCCCTTTCATTATAGGGGTCTGGAATGCAAAAGTACGGAGTCAAGAAACACCTGGAGTAACAGGCAAATTTGGCCTTGGAATGCAGAATGAAGCAGGGCAAAGACTAATCGAGTTTTGCCAAGAAAATGCACTGGTCATAGCAAACACCCTCTTCCAACAACACAAGAGAAGACTCTACACATGGACATCACCAGATGGTCAACACTGAAATCAGATTGATTATATTCTTTGCAGCCAAAGATGGAGAAGCTCTATACAGTCAGCAAAAACAAGACCAGGAGCTGACTGTGGCTTAGATCATGAGCTCCTTATTACCAATAGATTAGAACAAATGCCCAAGAAATGTATGTTAGTCTATGGAGGATTTGGCATGCGGAAACTGATAAAATGAATGAGCAATGCTTGACTAGACGTGAAGATGGGAAACAAGTAAAATCCCCACCCCAAATTCCAGGTGGCTTAGGAGTTAAAGTAGTAATAAAATTTAATCTGAACAGGAGAAAAAGAATATCAATAATTATCTGATCTAAAACCAAAGAAGAACTGTCTATGCATAAATATGATAAAAGAAATCATAGCCAGGACTATCAATAAATCTGATTACCTGAAAATGAAAAGTTCTGTGTCATATATAAATTTAAGACAAAAGACACATTGGGAAAAATATTTGAAAGATTCATGATAAATGATAGAAGCCATCAATCTATAATACACTCATACAAATTGATTAAATGAAAGAAATCCTTAAATCCAATAGAAAAATGGTCAAAATAACAGCAAGCAATTCTGAGAAAAATAAATGTCTATATATATACAAAAATGCTCATCTTCACCAGTAATACCATAAATATGCATTCAACAGCAAAAATAATGTCCCTCACCCATAAGAATACTAGAGGTAAAAAATATGTCTCATTCAACACTTGGGAAATGTAAAGCATGTAAACTGGTATGATCTCTAATGCAAAACAGTCTGCCATTATGCTCAGAATGCCATAAAAATTCTTTTCTTTTGCTGTATTATTCTGTCTGAAGACACATTCTGAAACTATAATCAGATACATATTTGATCTATTATGGCATATTACAGTATAAGTTTAATGTAAATAAAAGCACTCTAAATGTCCAGCAATCAGGAGATTTGCAATTATTATACATCCACACAAAGCAATATATACAGTCACTAAATCATGTTTGCAAAGAATATCTGATGATATGCAGAAGTACTCATAAAGTGTCAAAAGGAAATCAAGTACAATACAAAGTGGGCTAAGAAGGTACAATAACAGTTATAGTTTTCAATGTTAAACTATTATCCTATTGTACTATTAAAATATAGCTGCTGTATAATAATATAAACCATGGTTCACATATTCAGGGTATTTCCATGTATATCACCCATGTGATTCTTATTTGGTAGGAAGAAAGGGGAAGCACTGCCTGCTTTCTTGGGTGGCTGATGATAAAGATTCAAAGCTGAAGTTTTATCATCATAGCCTCTGTTCTTATTTCTCTTAATGCTAGTGATGTAGACAAAAAACTACTTAAAATAATTACAGGATATGTCAATTTTCAGAAGCTGTTCTTGAGTTCCTCACACCATTAAATATGAGGAAGCATATTTTTTGAGTAGCTAGCACAAGCTAGGCTTCTCTGTGAGCACAGAGACACACTGGTGGATGAGAATGAGAGGTTTGATTCTCTTATAATGAAACATCAAGGACAAGAGTGGAAACCAAAAAAAAAAAAAAAAACAAAAACAAAACAAATAGCTATCATTCCAGCCCTAAGTGATAAGAAGAAAATAAAGGGAGTGTCCTGGTGGAGATCAGAGTTTGTGGAGTAATGGGAGCTGGGGTTTTATTCATGTGGTCATGGAAAACTTCCAGGAAGAGGAAACAACTTAAAGTAGAGACAAATGATGAGAATGAGACAGCCGTGGGAAGATCAGGGGAAAGCAAGTTCCTGGCAAAGGGAACAGCATGTCAGAGGTCCCTGAGGCAAGAAAGAGCTTACTGAGAAATCCAGTGTGTTAATCCAGGCTCCCCAAAGAAACACACACACAGATAGATACACACACAGAGATAGATATACACACACACACACACATACCTGTATATATATTATACATTCTAGGGAATTGGCTCACATAATTATGGAGGTTAAGAAGTTCCAAGACGTGCAATTGGCAAACTTGAAACACAGGAGAGTCAGATATTAACCTCATCCAGAAACACCCTCACAGAGTCACCCAAAATAATGTTTGACCAAATGCCTGGACATGCTGTGGCCCAATCAAGTTGATACATGAAATTAACCATCAGACTCAGTGAGTCTGAAATAAGATAAGCAAGGAGGAGATAGCATGAGATGAGTTTGAAAAAAAATACTGGGGTCAGATCATTCTGGGTTGTGTAGGCAGCAGCACAGAGTAGATCATAAATAACACGGAACCCATGCATGTCCTACTGGAAGGCATTCAGAGGAACCAAAACTAAAACGGATCAACCACTTAGGTGAGTGAAGTCGCTCAGTCGTGTCCGACTCTTTGCGACCCCGTGGACTGTAACTACTAGGCTTCTCAGTCCATGGGATTCTCCAGGCAAAAATACTGGAGTGGATTGCCATTTCCTTCTCCAGAGGATCTTCCCAACCCAGGGATCGAACCCGGGTCTCCCGCATTGGAGGCAGATGCTTTAACCTCTGAGCCACCAGGGAAGCCTTCAACAACTTAGAGGAAGTAGGAATTATAAGGACAGAGAGGTGAGGAAGAGAATAGTGTTAGCTGGAACAATAAGATGATGATGAAAAGCAGATTTATATTCTGAGCATCAGATATGAAAGACCTATGTTCCTTCAGTTTTTCCATTTACTGGAGAGGGGGTGGGACTGAACTAACTTTTGCAAATAGTGTTTGTATTTTAATTATTATTTTAAGGATATTCAGGTATAATTAGTGTTAAACTCATTTTTAGAATACTCATTTTTAGAATCCTCATTTTTCCTTTACCATACTACCTATGTTTTATGATGTAAAGAACTCAGGAACAGTTCCAGATAATTGACATACACCATCTAAGTAAAAAGTATCAAAATTGTTCACACTCTCTTCAGGTTACTAATATTAACAATCAAAAGTTTAACAATAAAAGGCAAATGGGAAATACTGTCTAATCTATCAGTCATGTGAAGCTAATGATGAATGCAACTGATCGTAAACTTAAGAAAAATAAAATATTTGTTGTGAAAGAGTAAATACAAATCTGAAACCTCAGCAAAACAGCATAAATGAACAAAAAAATTCTGTGAAATTTCAATGCTTGGTCGATTTAACTTTATTGCAGCTAAACTCATCCCTTCCCTGTGAACAGATTGAAACATAAACGGATATTTATGACATTTTAAAACTATTCATAGTTCAGAGTAAAGAAAACATCTGAAAATGCTTTTTATTTATTTATTTTGAGACAAGAAAAGCTGAATAACTGGCAGAAGAAAAAAGCCAGGCTCTCTGTTGTGCCTTTCTTGAGTTTTGCTTTGCTGCTTTCTCTTATCTCTCTTTATATGCAAAAAAATTTAACTGACTGGATGAGGGAGGGGGTGGCTTTGGAAAGTTTAAGATCATTTACCTCCTATTCAACCCACCATTCCAACTCTTTCTACCTCCTTTTCCCCTTAACATTTGGCTTGACTACCTTGCAGAAATACAGTACTGGACCAGCTCAGTAATACCTTTTTCTGCAAGAATCGATATATGTATATGTATAATAGAATCATTTTGCTGTACACCTAAAACTAACACAACTCTACAAATCAACTATACTCTAAAATAAAAAATTTTTAAACATTAAAAAAAATAAAAAGTAAAGTCTAAAAAAATGTAATATATTCAGACAATGGGATATTAATCAGCCACCTAAAATAATGAAGTATTGATAAATGCTGCAAAATATGTTCTCGAAAACATTATGCCAAGTGAAAGAAGCCAGACACAAAGGCTATATATGATTCTATTTATATTAAGTATCCACAGTAATCAAACTCATAGAGACAAAGTGTATGAATTGTTTTCCAGGGGCTCCAGATAGGGAAGAATGGGCAGTGACTGCTAAGAGGTATGAGATTTCTTTGTAGAACAACGAAAATGCTCTGGAGTTAGTAGTGGCAATGGTTACACAACTTTGTGAATATACTAAAAACTACTGAATTGTACAATTTACAAGAGTCAATTTTGGGGGAGATTGGAATTGATATTCACTTTACCATATATAAAATAAATAACTAATAACCCACGTAGAGCACAGGTTTTTCTAGTAGTCATGTATGGATGTGAGAGTTGGACCGTAAAGAAGGCTGAGCACCAAAGAATTGATGCTTTTGAACTGTGGTGTTGGAGAAGACTCTTGAGAGTCCTTTGGACTGCCAGGAGATCAAACTAGTCAATCCTAAAGGAAATCAACCCAGAATATTCATTGGAAGGACTGATGCCGAAGCTCCAATACTTTGACCACCTGATGTGAAAAGCCAACTCATCCATCGCAAAAGACCCTGATGCTGGGAAAGATAGAAGACAGGAGGAAAGGGGGACAATAGGACAGATGGCTGGATGCATCACTGATTCAATGGGCATGAGTTTGAGCAAGCTCTGGGAGATGGTGAAGGACAGGGAAGCCTGGCGTGCCTCAGTCCACGAGGTCACAAACAGTCGGACACAACTGAGCAACTGAACAACAACAAATAGCACAGGTGTGTGCATGCTAAGTTATTTCAGTTGTGTCTGACTGTTTTCGATCCTGTGGACTATACAGCTCACCAGGCTCCTCTATCCACCGGATTCTCCAGGCAAGAATATCAGAGTGGGTTGCCATGCCCTCCTCCAAGGGGTCTTCCAGAGCAGGGATCAAACCCAAGTCCCTTGTGTCTCCTGCATTGGCAGGCGAGTTCTTTACTACTAGTGCCACCTGGGAAGCCCATAGCACAGGCAACTCTACTCAATACTCTGTAATGACCTATATGGGAAAAGAATCTTAAAAAGAGTGGATATGTGTATAACTGATTCACTTTGCTATATATCTGAAACTAATACAACATTGTAAATCAACTATGTTCCAAAACTATAACCCTCCAAAAAAGGTCAATTTTACTATATGAGCATTATGTCTTAACAAATTTTTTAAAAATCTTGACAAATAGAACTTTTGATCTTGGTGTCCCACATTCAGGTATCAAACTTAATTCCCATTTCTTATCTCACTAAAAGGTACCACCTTCTACTAAGACACCTGAGCCTAAAATCTGGGAACCATTTTTTACTCCCTTCTTCTATTCCTGAATTCAAAGAGGTTTCTTACTTTTGCCTTCTTCATCTCTTGTACTTCTCCACTCCACAGACATTGTCTCATTTTGGGCCCATATTTTTCAGTTCCTTCTTAACACACTGCTGTTCATATACTCCGCAAGTGTTCCTCAAATGCCTGTTATAGGACAGACTCTGTTCTGCATCTATGGGATGCATAATGGATGTGTAATGGAACCAAATGCACAAAGCTCTTCCCTTGGAAAAGCCTAACTTCTTACAGGAAAAGTGTGATATTCATACAAACATAAAAGATAATAAATAAGCATATTATTATACGGTAAATTAAAAGGTAGTGATTGCTGTGGAATAAGGGAGATCAAGAACGCAAGAGGCGTAGGGGGTTGCTATTTAAAATAGGGTGCTCCAGGTGGGCCTTACAAAAATGTTCCTTTTGGGCAAAGACCTAAATGAGGTGAAGGTATGTATAGAGCAACACATGGAATATCTTTGAAATAGAAACAACTGATTCAAAATTCTTCAAGAATTTTGAAAAATTCTGAAATTCTGAAGAATTTAAGACTGATCAGGAAGGTCAGTATGGCTGAAACAGAGTGAGTAAGAAGAGAAAGTATGTGAGGTCAGAGAGGTGATGGAGAGGACAGGTTGCATAGCACTTTTTAGGAACTTTAGGTACTTTGATTGTTACTCAGGGTTGTGAGTAGACAGTGATGAGTTTGAATGCAGAGTTTTTAGAAGACAAGAGTAAAAGCAGAGAGACCCATTAGGAGACTTTTGAAATAGGAGGCGATGGCTCTGATCAGTGGTAGGAGTGAAGGTGGCCGGAAGTAAGAGGACTGTGGCCACGTTATGACCACAGAGCTATAGGATTTACTTATTATGTATGGGATGTAAGTGGGAAAGACGCAGAAACCAGACAGTCCTCAAGAATTCTGGCCTGAAAAACTAGAGAAATGGAGATACCTCCCCCCAACATAGAGCAGACTTTAGAGAGGAAAACCAGTGGTTCAGTTTTAGACACGTGAAGTTCAAGTGTCTACTGGGTGCCCTGGTAGAAGTCCTGAGAAGGCAGTCACATAAGTGAGGCTGAAATATGGAGGAAAGAGCTGAGATTAATACTCTAGTTAGTGAGGTGTCAGCATACAGGTGGTGTGAGTATCAAGAAACAGTAAGAGTGCTATTCCAGGGCACAGTAACATAGAGTCGGGGAGAAGAGGTAGAATCAGCAAGAGACTAAGAAGCCATGACAATGAGGTAGAAACCAAGAAAATGTGTGCCCTGGAAGCAAGGCCAAGAGAGGAAATCTAAGAATAGGATTTATGCAGCTATATCATCACCAGTGCCACTGGGGATGAGGACTGAGAACTGACCCCTGCATTTAGCAAGGTAATTTCTGTGGAGTGGTGGGGCTCAAGCCCAGTTATAGTAGATTTACAGAAAGAAAACCTGGAAGGAGAAGAATTAGGTCAGTGAGTATAGACAACTCTTCAGAGATTTGCTATGAATGGGAGCAGAGAAACGCTGGAACAGTTGGTGGTCAAAGTGGGTCAAGAAAAGGATATTAAGATGGGAAGAATAATAATACATTAAATGCTGATGGAATGGTCCATCGGTGGGAAAAGCAAGAGAACTGTTTTGAGTAGGCCAGAGGGAACAGGATCCAGGAAGAGGAGGGACTGGTTTTAGGTGGGAGTCCAGGGAATTTGTGTGGTGCTAGGCAGGGGGTGTCAGAACTTGCAGACATGGAATGTGGGTAGGTGCAGTGTTGAGTCTATCAGATGTTCTCTTCTGGCTGCTGGCATTTTCTCTGTGAGGTGGGAAGCAAGGTCAACCATGAAGTGCGAGTTTCCGGGAGGACATAGCAGTTTGAGGAAAGAGAACTGATGAAATAGTATCTAGGGAAGTGAAGGAGTGAATGGACTTACAGCCTGATTGCTGGGCAGCACAAAGCAGCCAGAGGAGGTTACTGGTCAGGAATATAAAATGAGATCTAGCAGAGAAGTTTGCTGTCTCTCTCCCTGGCCTGCTGGCTCCGTGTTTGCCTCATTCATGGTCAGAGCCCCAATGACCAGGACAGCACCAGGCACACAGCAAGGATCCCACCCCACTCTGCCACCCCTTTAGTCTCCCCTCCTCATTCATTCTCCACTCAGCTCTCACAGAGATTATTCAAAAAACAACATCATTTCTCTGCTTATATTTTCACATATGAGGACTCCCCACAGAACTGAGTAAGATCTTAGCTTTTGATCACAGTGTAGAAGCTCTTCAGTCTAGCCTCCGGTTACATTTCAACCTCACCTACTATGTTTACTTTCATGGTACACACACATTAGGGCCAGCCAAAACAGCTACATGGAAGTTCCCATAATGTTCCCTGCTAGCACTTCTGGATTATAGCCTTCAGCTGATTAACTCCTTCTTACGTTTTAGGAACTCAGATCAGAAATCACCTCCTTCAAGGAGCATTTGCTGAAATTCTAACACTGCCTCCTTCCAGTCTGTGTTCCATGCTTCTGTGTACCTCAATCATAGCACTTCCCATACTGTAAATATTACATGATAATTGTTTCTTCTCTTTGTTCCCCAAAGTATTGTATATAAACCTAGGACAGAGTATGATATTTATCTATATCCTGAGCTCTACCAAAGTGTCTGGCATAAACAAGTGCCCAGAAAGGTTCTGTGGAATGAAAGAAGGAAATATTGGAGTCAATAATGGTTATCTACTGTCTATACAGGCAGGGGCCAGTTAATGCTAACATATAATATACATCAAGAACCATCAGGGAAGCTATTCTTATCCTCTTTGGATTATTTGCTTAATTTTTGACTCTTCCCTACTCCTAGATGTATTTCATCATATTTACAAGAAAAATTTTACAAGTAAAACATTTGTGAGTTATTTCCAATTTGATTTATAGACAGGTCATCAAGAGAACATACTCTGAACAGTTTTTCAGATCCTGGAGTTAGGTGACTCTAGGTCATGCTCACTCACTTGCATACAATTACCGTGGGGGGAGGGGGAGACATACACTCCGGAGTCCAATAGATAAGGTTGGATATCCCTCTCTACTTCTTTGAGTCTCAATTTCTTCATTTGTAATAAACTTTCCTGGAGCAACACTGTAAGAATAGTATTTTGTAGCTGAACACTAATGCCAATCAGCTATTATCATTGTGACCTGGGACTCTCAAGGTTAAGACAGGTTCCCCAAATAAGGAGTGGTTATAGAGCTGAACAAAATCAACTGTTCCACTTGACAGACTCTCTCTTCTCCTGTGGTCTCAAGACTACTGCTTCTCCTCCACTGAGTTTTAGTGTAAAGTCCTGTCCTCACCTTCTGCCATACTCCATCTTGATGAGTTCTTGCTACACCTGCCCCCACTCTCCCCCTTCAAGCTCCTCCTCTGTCAACCACCACTTGTAATTCTAAATTCTACAGTACAAATCTTATCATTGGATTGTTCAGAAGTATACTTCCAGTGCCTTTTCCAGAGTTTATAACACAGCTAGTAAGTAATCAACAAATATCTAAAGGATAAATTACACTAAATTTTGATCATACTAGCCAACCCCCAGGGATGGAGGAGCCTGGTGGGCTGCGGTCTATGGGGTCACACAGAGTCGGACACGACTGAAGTGACTTAGCAGCAGCAGCGCAGCCAACCAATGTGTATAGGATCTTTGGTAAGTTAACATCAGTGAGACACCTAGAAAATGTGTCTCCACCATACTAACATGTGGAGGCCATGTTTGTTATCAAATGGGGTTGGTTCTGGGTGCTTGGGGTCATGGTTTCTGAAACATGGTCCCCTGACTCTCCACTGACAAAGGCTGCACCACCAAAGAATATTGACAGTTCCGTCAATGAGGGTTCTGTGCTTGCAGAACAATTTGTAAGCCTTCAGAAATTCTAAGCAACGTATGGAAACAGAATATCCAGAAAAATAGATCATTTCTCGAAGGACGCCTCTGTCAAAGAAAGAAATGTAATGAATGTAAAATCAATTGGCTATGCCTTAAGACAAGAATCACAGTGCAGGTCCCCGCCTTTGCCCAGAGCTGAGGGGGCATGCCAGAATGCTTTAAAACACTGATCATGCCCCACGGTCGCACAAGCTGGCAGAAGTTCGAGACTGGCATCCTTGAAATGTAATGAGAGTACAAATTGATAGAAATTATGGACTAAACTATGCTTTACAGAGGAGTACTACTAAAAGTTACCATAACTTTAATACGGAATGCTGGAGGAGAGGAAAGATCTGTGGAGGCTAAAAACTTGCCAAAGGGTATGGCACTTGAGGAAAGACCTGAAGTGTGAGAAACAAGGGCGCCTGATCAAAGAGTAGCGCCCCTGGTGGTGACACGCTTGCCCTTTGTGTAAAGGGAATATGGCGGCAACGATGGGAACTCGGCAATGGAAGCGCGCAGGTACATCAGTCCCAGGACGGGGGGTTTGAATGCTTTGCCTGTAAAAGTTGTGGCTTCCTAGCTACTTCTCTTCGACTTCCCTGCCTTCTCTGTGCTGGGTGTGCTGTGCTCAGCCGTGTCCGACTCTTTGTGATCCCATGGACTGTAGCCCACCAGGCTCCTCTGTCCATGAGGATTCTCCAGGCAAGAATAATGAAGTGGGCTGCTGTGCCCTCCTCTAGGAGATCTTCCCACCCAGGGATGGAACCTGGTCTCTCACACTGCAGGAGGTTTCTTTACCACTAGCGCCACCTGGGAAGCCCATGCCTTCTCTGGAATAATGCAAAACTAAACCACAATCAGCACCACAATAACTGCAACAAACAAAAACAAAAAGTTATCTACCCCTAGGACGGGCAGCAGGTGGGAATTCCAAGCTCCTGCCAAAGGAACCATTAGGACCAGCGTTTATGAAAATGCATCTGACTAAACAGTTGTTATTTCCCATAAAGGATGAAAGATTGAAAACAAATGACAGCAGGACACACAGCTTGCCTGTGCGTGTGTGCCGTATGTACATGTGCAGTGTGTTCATGCAGGATGCGTGGTGGGTGTGAATGAGTGTGTATGTGTGTGACACGTCCATATTACGTGTATTTATATGTGTGCATGTGAGTACAGGGTGTGGTGTATATGCGGTGTGTTTGTGTGTATAGGGTGCATGTTTTCTTCCCTCCCTTGGTACTGGCTTGGGCATCCTCAGTTTTTGGCTCCCTAAGAGCTAGAAGGAGGTTGGGGTCTGTCTCATACAGGTGCTGCTCCCTTTTCCACTTCCGGGCGTACCTGCCATCGCCCTTGTGCCCACTGCCCATCTGCGGGGACCCTCCCCCCTCCTTTGCCTAGCTAGTGGCGGGAGGGGGCGCGCTCCCCAGGGAAGGCGGAGGATGTGACTTTGATGGATCGCTTTGCTCAAGAGGCCCAGCGTTTACAGATTAGAGACTGCCGCTCCTGCGCGCGCGTCTCCATCCGGGGGTTGTTCTGATGAGATAATTTTTCTCATTAACCTTGATAACTCTCTGCTGATATACGAATCTGTTTGCACTAATATAGAACTTTTTTTTTTTTTTTTTCCTTCAAATTCTTTTAGTCTTCTAACTTTCCAGGGGAGGAGAACTTGGAGCCTGCTGGCGGCCAGCAGCTGCCTAACTGTTCAGCGGTTTTGCCAAGTTCTGGGTGCCGGGACCGACCTGGAGAGAGCAACTCCAGTCCCTGTCATCAGGATTCTGGATTTTTTAGGCAAAAAGCTTTCAACAAATCTAGACCAAGTGATTTAGAGATTTAAGGAATGTCTGCGGGCAGGAAATGGGGCGCATCTGCTCCCACTCGGCTCCCCCCGCAGTTAGCCTGCAGCAGAACTCAGTGAGCTGCTTCAGCTCTTCACAATCTCACTCTTATTTCAGACACTCTAGCCTCTGGCCCAGTTTTTCCTGCGCATAACCATCACTGGGGGTGTCTTCCCCAGAATACTTTCTCTTCTCCCCAGTTAAAATGAATTTCTGTATCATGTACATACTTCCCTTACAGTGTTTATTATAATGAATTGTACCCGTGATTCAAGTCTTCTCCCTTTGTGTAGGCGGTGAGCACTTTGAGATTTCAGGCTGTCCTTTTCATCTTTGTTTCCTAAACTTTACTACAGTGTCTGACATAGTAAGCACTTGGTAAATGTTTGTTGACTTTTGACATAAATCAGATAAGACAAGAAATTAGGAAGTACTTTGATGCTTCACGGAGTTTAATGTTGAAGAAGTTATTAGCATAGGTTGCATTATATCCATTTGGGGCCTAATATTGGATGAACTCTCAGAATTGTTCATCTAGATCCTGGGTATCTTCCCAGAGCTTCTCATAAGGGAGAGAGGACAGGGCAGGTTGATATCTTGAGGCTCTTAGACCATTATCATGAATAATTTCAAGAACAGATCCCAAGAATTTAACATATTGACAAGTTACTTTTAACAAAAGCCAATGCAATACAATTAAGCTGCCTGCAAGTACAGCATGTTTATAAAATAATTCACATTGCATTACAGAAAGTATAATCCAGACATGGACCACAAGTGAAATGATGACTGTTTTTCAAGTGAGTTTACATATAAGCCGATTTAGAAATCATAACAAGAATCTAAATGCAAGCTCCTTCATAAATATGACACTCAGGCAGAAGCTCTTCTTGACTCCTAGTCCCTGATCCCAACCTCCAACCACACACATACACATACAACTAACACTTCATCTCCTTTCTTCCTTCAACCAGCAGAAGTCTTTGCTTATCCTGAAATTCCATTTTGTAAAGGTGCCATGTGCTTCAAGAGAAGTGAAATTAACCTCACAATTTGTTAATGAAGCCAGTGATGATTTCTGTTGGGTCACAGGGGTAGAGGGAGTCAAATTTGAAGAATCCTGCTGGTGTGCAACCTTAGAGTTTCCCAGGTAAAAGCTTTGTCTCATACAGGAGAGAGAGAAGAAAGAGGTGGGCCACTCTTTCTTGGTAGGTGGCAGGATTAATACACCAGGGAATTTACATTACATTACAGCTGCCTGTCTTGGGCAGCTGTTAAGACTAGCAGATCTCCATAGCTGCCTGCCAGAATTTTAAAAGTTGGTATGGAGGCCTTCCAGTTGGTTTAGTCATGTATGCCATTCACAGTCTCAACAACACATTGCTCTTTCAAGGCTACTTCCTTGGAACAGTTCCCACTGTGAGAACTGTGGGCACAACATGTCTTCCAAGGACAAGAAGGGGATGAGGAGCCTCTGATTGCTCGGGTCCAGCTCACAGGTCACCAGGCAGTCATGTCCCCTCCATGACCTCCTCCCACCACTCTCTAGGCACTCTCCTCTCTGCAAAACGTAGGGAGGTGTTAGGTGCCAGCTGCTCTGGAGCTCAAGCCAGTGTTTGATGTTTGAGGAAAGATTCAGACTAGAAAGGAAGGATGCTATTTCCCCTTACAAGAGGGGTGGTTCTCAAACTCAGTGGACCAGTTTTTGCTCATGCTACTCATCTATACTGCCTGATCCCAGAAAAAAAGCCAAATTACCCCCAAAATTATTGGAACTGAGACAGGAAACAAGGGGTATTATTTGTATCATAGAGAATTTACCTGTAGGTTATGGACAAGTGGCAGAAGTGACATGATTGCAAATAAATGAGTTTCCCTTCAAATGTGCCCCAGCCTTTTGCAAATGTAGAGACAGACCCTAGTCAATGAAAACTGTTAGTTGCTCGACAGAGGAAGGGATAAAGAAGATGTGGTACATATATACAATGGAATATACTGAGCCATTAAAATGAATGAAATAACGCCATTTGTAGCAACATAGATGGACCTAGAGACTGTCACACTGAGTGAAGTAAGTCAGACAGAGGAGAAATATCATATGACATCCCTTATATGTAGAATCTAAAAAAATAATGGTACAAATGAACTTACTGACAAAGCAGAAAGAGATTAGAATCACAGACTTAGAGAATGAACTTATGGTTGCTGGGGGGAACAGAAAAGGGGATTGGATTAGTTAGGGAGTTTGGGGCTGGACATGTATACACTGCTATATTTTAAATGGATAACCAATAACCTACAGCACATGTAACTCTGTTCAGTGTTATGTGGCAGCTTGGATGGGAGAGGAGTTTGGGGGAGAATGGATACATGTGTATGTATGGCTGAGCTCCCTTGCTGTTCACATAAAATTACCACAACATTGTTAATTGACTATACCCCAATACAAAATAAAAAGCTTAAAGATTCAAAAAAATTGTTAACTGCTGCCTTAATGCTTTGAGGAAGCCTGCAAAATTCCAGTCATGGCTAATGGTTCTTATTTTCTGCTTTCATCACATGGCTCCAACCTCACTCAGCCTTAGTTTTCTGTCTAGCTAATGAGGTGAGGATTTAATAAAATGAAATGATGAGAGTTATGTACCTCACACAGGGCCTGACATGTAGAGGACACTCAGTCAAATTGTAGTTCATGCCAAAATGAGAGAAGGCTGGTTCCAGATAATGTAGCTTTATCCTATAAAATGGATAATACTATCATCCCCATTTTGCTATAATAATAAAAAACAAAGGTTTAGATATGTGGTACAGAAACTTGCTTAAGGCCACGCAGTTAGCATGTATAGATTATGAAGTGAAACCCAAGACCATCCAAAATGAAATCTGTCTTCTTAACAATGTATTCTTAATGATGTTTTAGCCTGTGGGGAGGAAAAATATGGAAAGGGCTATTTGTTACATTACTCAAGGAGTAAGTTCTTTTCTTTTGATGTTGTGGCACATTATCACAGCAGTTTCCTCACATTGTTTCTTAAGGTAAGAAGCATTGGGTCTGTGGCAAATTGCTTTGGTCCTCACTATCCCATTTCCTCAGTGGATGCTGAGTCCACTTCTTTCATTTACATTACCTGCTTCCTCTGTTTGGCATCTGAACTTTGGCACTTGAATACACCTTTAATAGTTCTCCTTGAAAAAGAACCTTGATATATCCATACAAAGTTTGGACAGGTAAGTTTACAGCTGCTGCTGCTGCTAAGTAGCTTCAGTTGTGTCCGACTCTGTGCAACCCCAGAGATGGCAGCCCACCAGGCTCCCCCGTCCCTGGGATTCTCCCGGCAAGAACACGGGAGTGGGTTGCCATTTCCTTCTCCAGCACAAGAAAGTGAAAAGTAAAAGTGAAGTCACTCAGTTGTGTCCGACTTTTCGCGACCCCATGGACTGCAGCCTTCCAGGCTCCTCCGTCCATGCGATTTGCCAGGCAAGAGTACTGGAGTGGGGTTGCTATTACAGCAGCTTTACTCAAATAGCAAAACCAAAAAAAAAAATGGAAACTCATATGTCCATTAACAATTGAATGTTTAAAATCACTATGGTAGATCTATAAAATGGAAATTAGTAGCACTAAAATGAAACGAACTACAATACAGTCAAGAATATGGGTGAATCTTAAAAACAATATGATAAGTGAAAGAAACCTGACATGCAGAAAGACAGTGTGTGATTCAATTTGTATAATATTCTAAAACTGTAGTTTATAGCCAACTAATTTCTAATAGAGACAGAGAGCAGATCAATGGTTACCTCAGGGCAGGATGTGGAGTAGGTGGGGGACTGACCTTAAAAGACATAGGGAGCTTTTGGGGTGATGAAAATGTTTTACATCTTGACTGCAGTGGTGGTTGTTACACAAATGTTATTTGTCAAAATGCTTTAGAACATATACTTGATTTTTTAAAATTGGCTCTTGCTTTGGTCATCAAAAGGATGAGTAACAGCACAAGACTTTTGAAAAGAAAAGTTCTGGATGAAGGGATAAGTCAAACAAGGCCCACTTTGCAAATGTGCTCAAGGTTGGATGGTGGCAAGATTGCTTGTTTCTCTGAAAATATCTGCTAAGAGATAGCTGACAAGACCCAACCTGAAGAATCCCAGTTGCAGCTTTTTGAATTTATTTCTGTAAGACAGTAAAAGAAAGCAACATAAGACACATAAGAAGTTTACACCATGGTGGAAAACATATTTAAAATAACCCTCCAAAAAGACTTTAGCATGGCATGATTCTGAGGATTTTATCAGGAACTTAAGGCAGTGGTGGTAAAGGACTGGATATAGAAGTGGTAGAGAAACATGAAGGAAGAGATTGATCCTGAAAAGTAGCTGGTATAAATGGACAGAAAATTAAGTTACTCTTCATTTGAAATAAAGAAAATTCTCAATATTTCTAAAGAGTTGAGACTGGGTTAAGGAATCCTCTAAACAAGCTAGGAGACAATACACACACACACACATCCAAACACCATCAAAACAAAACAAAAACACTCACTACAACCAATATCTAAATGTGAAACATGTTCTACATGGGAGCTTTCATTTGTGATATTTTATCTGAAACTTGACATCTCGTCAAGATGCAAATAATGGAGGAAACTTGAAGATTAGCTAATGGAAATGAGGCTTCTTGTGTATAAACCTGAAATTCACCAAAAATGCTTTATTTTCCCGATGATTCTCACTAATCCCTCATGTGGTACCTGGCACAGAGAGAACTCAGTAAATATTTGCTAGAAAGAAGAGGGGGAAACAGAGAGGGCAGGGGGGACCATATTTTGTTTTAGCTGAATGTATTTGATAAAAAATTTGATAAGTAAGAGATGTTAACATTTTTCATTCACTTTACACTAACTTCCTCCAAGTAACCTACTGATAAGTGAGTTAAAATATTTATTAAGAATAATTTCAGAAGTCTATAATTACAAAAGACATAAACTGGGGTGGCTGCTTAGAATGGATTTCTATCTATTCTTCCCTCAGCAAACTCTGGACAAGGAAGGAGTCAACAGATTAGACTCCTCAGTGGATGTCATGCCCTCATCTAAGCATTTGACTTCATGATCAGGAAATGGACTGTGGTTATTGAGTAGCCATAGCAGTCCAGCTGAAGGATGATCAATGAACTTCAATTCAGTTGCATAGTTTGAGTGACAAGAAGATAATTCTCATTCAAGCTAATGGAGAACTTGAATTAGACTCATGGTGTTAAAAAATGAGAAAATGGTGTCTTTCTAAATGAGGAAAAAGAATCTCCTTGGTGAGTCCATACTTTTAGCCTGAATTCTTTTGATAGTCCATGATATAAAAGTTTGCATTTTCAAATGATCTTTTCCAGTTTAGATTCTTATCACTGTTCTCTGTTGGTATTACTTAGTGTATTTTCTCAGAAAGAGGCTAGAAATTGCCTTCTTTCCTCCAGGAGAGAGTGGGCATTATAAAGGTTTTCTGCCAAAAGCATGGAGCCTTAGATAAGTAATCTCATCCTTCACCCATGATAAATAAGCTATTAAAAATCAAGAAAAAAGAAAAAAGAGGTAGCAGTTGGAGTGTCTGAAATGCACAGACAGTGTTGTGAAAACCTCATTTTAAGAGTCTTCTCCATTGTTCAGCCACAATGCTGGAGTCTTCTCTATTTATATTTTTGTTAGGGGATTTTTCTCTTCCCCAGGCTGAAGTTCTTTGTGCGTGAGACTGAAAAGCTGCCAGGACTGGTCCATCTGGCTGGCCAAATGGATTGTGCTCACTGGAGCATTGCCAGATGTATATCAGTAGAAAGTTTAATTTTGGGGCAGTCTAAGGCCCCAGTTCCTTTCTTAATTTAACCAAAACTACATTTCTATTTTCTAGAAATTCCTTCAATTGGCCTGAGTGTCATCACCTCATGTTGCCTCCTATAATCCTGGTCCCAGGCTCTAGAGATCACCCGGCTCAAGAATACAACCTATCAAGTCCAAACCAGTGAAATAAGTTTGACCACAAGGTCTGTGCCAAATGAAAAATCACTGTGTTACATTTGATTACATTTGTCTGCCTTGAACAAACTTAGGAGCTGGAGTATTCTTTTCAGTTAACTAATTTAGTTTAAATTGCTTAATTAAGAAATAAAATTTCATGGAATTCCCTAGATTAATTTGCACTTATACTTAAGAGCATCAACATTTATAATCAATTTAAAGAGGAAATAGGCCTAGAGTATTTTTATAGTTTGCAGTGAAACCTAATTGGATTCATTTGGGCTGAAACAGGAAATATAGAGAGATCTGATATATTTTTAATTTCCCACATCTTAAGGACAATAATGGGCATTTAATCTTTGTGAGACACCGAGTTTTAGACTTGAAATTACAGAAATTGTGAATTTAGGAGATAAACTGGTTGATTGCCCCATGTTCTTACCTTTCAGGGAAAGCAGCCAGCAGGGCTAGACTGTAATAGGCACTCAGGCAGGGCTGGCATACATACCAGTCGTGGGCAAGTGATGGGCACAGAGGAGGGTGCCTGGGATTAGCAGGGGCTTTGTCAGCCTTTTTATGTGCTTTCTACCCAAACTTTTCACTTTTTTTTTTTTTTTTTTTGAGCGGGGGGGATGGGGGTTGGCAGGCAGAGGGCACACTGGATGATGGTTTGCAGGGATCCTAGTTCCCTGACCAGGGACTGAACCCACACCCTTGGCAGTGAAGCTGTGGAGTCTCAACCACTGGTCCACCAAGGAATTCCCTCACTCCTCATATCTTAAATGAGAGTGTCAGGATTAGATCTGAGTTTTTAGGAAGATTCTGTATGAGATCTAGGGAAGGGATATGGGGAGGAACGAACACAGAGTAAGAACATTTTTGAGCTCATGCCTCTCTCTGTTCTAGTCAGACATCCTGAGGTCTTAAGGAATTAAGACAGCAGTATCAGAAATGGAAGAGATATATTCTGGATAATATCAAAACTTGATCATCTACTGGGAGAAGATGAGGGGGAGGGAAGGGATGAGGGAGTGAAAGAAGATAAGAGTGACACAGGTTTCTGTCTGGAGGGACAGCCAGGCACAACACATTTATACACCAAGTTTGACTGGGGAAGTGCGGGTTAATGCCTGTAGTACCATCCTTTACTTTCCATTATGTCCTACTTTGGCAGATAAATTTATATGATCACTCTAGTAGGAAAAAATGAATGGCAATCACATTGAGAATTTTAAGGAAAAGACTTGTTCTAGGGAGTTGTGTGTGTGTGTGTCCTTGTGCTCAGTTTCCGACTGAGCCCCATGAACTGCAGTCCACCAGGCTCCTCTGTCCATGGAATTCTCCAAGGAAGCATACTGGAGTGGGCTGCCATTTCCTGCTCCAGGGGATCTTCCTGGCCCAGGGATTGAACTTGCATCTCTTGTGGCTCCCGCATTGACAGGCAAATTCTTTACCAACAGTGTCACCTGGGAAGCCCTCAAGGGAGTTTGGGACATATTATATTTGAGATGCCTGTCATACAACTGTATTTATTAACTCACCTTCTTCAAACCTTTGTTTAAATCTCCCTTTCTCAGTTAAGTTCAGCTGACCATTTAATTTAATCCTTCAACTTGCCCCTTGACCCATTCCTGATCCCTCTTGCCCTAGTCTTTTTCTTTAATCTGAATACTTACCATCCATCACACTATATAATTTATTTAACATGATTATTAACCATTCCTGTAATCTGCTATAATAGAATCTCCTTGAGGACAAGGACTTCTGTCTCCTCTGTTCACTGATGTATTTCAAACACCTACAACAGTGCCTGTTATTCAGTAGGTGGTCAACAGATATTTTTGAATGAATGAGTGTTCTGAATGCACTCAACAAATGTGTAATGGGCGTCTATTGCTTCCTGAGCTCATGTGTCTATCCTAGTCAGAGATGTTCAAAAATTTCCAAGGATGTTCAATAGAAAGTGAACATGTGTGATTCCAAGGCTCAAAAGAGAATCTGGACTAGAGCTGTAAAAATATGTTAAATTAGAAGACGCTTACTCCTTGGAAGAAAAGTTATGACCAACCTAGATAGTATATTCAAAAGCAGAGACATTACTTTGCCAACTAAGGTCCATCAGTCAAGGCTATGGTTTTTCCAGTAGTCATGTATGGATGTGAGAGTTGGACTGTGAAGAAGGCTGAGCACCGAAGAATTAATGCTTTTGAACTGTGGTGTTGGAGAAGACTCTTGAGAGTCCCTTGGACTGCAAGGAGATCCAACCAGTCCATTCTGAAGGAGATCGGCCCTGGGATTTCCTTGGAAGGAATAATGCTAAAGCTGAAACTCCAGTACTTTGGCCACCTCATGTGAAGAGCTGACTCATTGGAAAAGACTCTGATGCTGGGAGGGATTGGAGGCAGGAGGAGAAGGGGATGACAGAGGATGAGATGGCTGGATAGCATCACTGACTCGATGGACATGAGTCTGAGTGAACTCCGGGAGTTGGTGATAGACAGGGAGGCCTGGTGTGCTATGATTCATGAGGTCACAAAGAGTCGGACACGACTGACAAAATCACAGGAAGAAAAAATCTGGATGGAAACCAAGTAGGAGTGGCCAATAAAATCAATGATACAGGTAGAAGCAAGAAAGAATAGTCTGAGATTAAGCAAAAATCTTGAGGGAGTTGTATTTTAGTATTTACTTAATTCAAGTATTTACTTGAATACTGCACTATTCAAGTAAAGCCAAATGGCCATCAAATTTATTAGAAAGACAGTTGTTATAAAATGGTGTGCCCCTAAAATTCACACACTGAAACCCTAACCCCCAACATGACTTATTTGCAGAGAGGGCCTTACAGAGGTAACTGAAGTTAAATAAATTCATGGGGTCAGGGGGAACACTAATTCAATAGGACTACTGTCCCAATAAAAAGAAAGACACCAAGGTTGCACCTTTACAGAGGAAAAGCCATGTAAGGACACAGAGAAGGCAGGCATCCTCAAGCCAAGGAGAGAGGCTTCAGGAGAAACCAGCCCTGACAACACTTGGATTTCCAGCCTCCAGAACTGTAATAAATAAATTTCTGTTGCTTGAACCATGAAGTCTGTGGCATTTTGCTATGAAAGCTTTACCAGATGAACACAGTGGTCATTACTGACAATGGACTAATAAAAGTTTCAGAAGTAGTAAAGGATGTATCATAGAGCNGGGCTGGGGGTGGGGGTGGGGGTGGGGTTGGTGGTGAGTATGGGTTTTCCCCTGTGGCTCAGCTGGTAAAGAATCTGCCTGCAATGCAGGAAACCTGGCTTTGATCCCTGGGTTGGGAAGATCCCTTGAAGGGAACAGCTACCCACTCCAGTATTCTGGCCTGGAGAACTCCATGGACTGTATAGTCCATGGTGTCACAAAGAGTCAGCCATGACTAAGAGGTAAGTATAATCCAATTTGTACAGAATTGTAGCTAGGTAGGAGGAGACAAATAGCCCTGAAACCAGAGGGGCTTTGTTGAAACCCTAGGAGAGCACTATTAAAATGTGAAAAGTGAAAGTGAAGTCGCTCAGTCCTGTGCAACTCTTCGTGACTCCATGGACTGCAGCCCACCATGTTCCTCTGTCCATGGGATTTTCCAGGCAAGAGTACTGGAGTGGGTTGCCATTTCCTTCTCCAGAGGATCATCCTGAACCAGGGATCGAACCCGGGTCTCCTGCGTTGTAGGCAGACGCTTTACCATACCACAAATTTCAAAGAGACAAGCTTATCATCTTCACACTTTAATACAGTACAGAATATAATATGTTTAATTATGCATATTGATGAGAGTGTATTTTTTTGTTTTGCAACTGAAGGAAGTCTTGTGAAAACTTCAAATTTGAACCAGACAGGAGAATCTTACAAGGACATTAGTGATGAAGTTTGCACACTTCTGATATGGTTTCAGGTCATTAAATCAGCTGGCCCTCCTAATCGAAATTATATTGTATTGATGCTATGACCACAAGCTGTAGACAGTTTAGGATTGAATTCATCTCTCAGATTTTATGATGCACTGTGGGGTTTTTTTCTCCCTCAGAGTTTATCATTGACAATTTATTATTTTTTTTAATTTTTATGTTTTAGTTTGTTTTGCTTTACAATACTGTATTCGTTTTGCTATACATGAATCAGCCACGAGTGTACATGAACTCCCAATCCCGACCCCCACCTCCCCCCTCCCGCCCCACACCCTCTCTCTGGATTATCCCCGTGCATCAGTCCCAAGCATCCTGCATCAAACCTGGACTGGCGATTC
>SJXQ01001175.1:213898-253188 GCA_006408695.1 Aepyceros melampus
TTTTCTTTCTGGCTTACTTCACTCTGTATAATCGGCTCCAGCGTCATCCACCTCATTAGAACTGATTCAAATGTATTCTTTTTAATAGCTGAGTAATACTCCATTGTGTATATGTACCACAGCTTTCTTATCCATTCATCTGCTGATGGACATCTAGGTTGCTTCCATGTCCTGGCTATTATAAACAGTGCCGCAATGAACATTGGGGTACACGTGTCTCTTTCAATTCTGGTTTCCTCGGTGTGTATGCCCAGCAGTGGGATCACTGGATCATAAGGCAGTTCTATTTGCAGTTCTATTCTAAGGAATCTCCACACTGTTCTCCATAGTGGCTGTACTAATTTGCATTCCCACCAACAATTTAAAGTCAGAACTCAGTCTTTCTTTCTAGAGGACATAGTTTACTCCTACTACTAACAAAACTTCCCTGAATTAGCATGCTGTGCTTTCCAAAATGAGTCTGCATTCAGTGTGTCCTAATTCTTCTCTCCCTGTCAGGCAATTTGCCCCGCATCTTCCCTGCATCACCAACTTCCCATCACAATATCAATGCCTTATGTCTCCAATATTTATCTCCAAGATTAAAAAAAAAAAAATTTACTCACGTCATTCAAGGGTTCAGTCTTTTGTCTTCTTACAAAACACTTCTGAGAAGTTCTCATGGTGATTTCGAGGAGATAAATATCATCTGCTAAATCCTTTCCCTGGGTTTCAGCCTGGTAAATGTGGGCACTGAAATTAACATGTCAACAAAAAGAAACCCCCCATTAGCAACACCATCTCTAACCCAACTGTTACCACTAATATTCTACCTAGAAGCAATGGCTTGATTTACCCAGGTGTGCAAGCCAAAACTTAGCAGTCATCCTTGAAATTCTCTTTCCCAACCTATCACCAAAGTTGTGTTTGCTTAAGTTAAAAGTGAGAAAGAAAACAAATACCGTGCTCAGAAAGGCCAGGACAGGTAGGCAGGAGGTCTGAGATTATGCCCAAGCCCCCAAGGGGTTCACTTACTCCCTGTCCCTGCACAGCCCCCTCACCCCCACATGAAACACATGTGAATTCAAAAAGAGATTCAAGCTTAGAAGACCGCATTCTCTCCCACTACAAACTGCTCAGGTTTGGCCCCACAACTAATGTGGGCTACCACATGGCTGTATGGAGGCTTCCTTGCCAGCCCTATACAAAGGCACAGAGGGGTGAGAAGTCTTCCATCACAAATTAAAAGGGATCTGGGACTCCCAGGTCCCCAGGGACACTTCCTCAGAGGCTGGGCTCCCGCCAGGCAGAGACCACCATGTTTCACACACTGTGGGGTCTGGGCTTGTCCTGCCAAGACCCCCACAGTAAGTACCCCAGCACGGTCCATGTGCTGCTGTGGACATCTCACTGGCTGGGACCAGAGTAGTAAGTTCCCCACGCCTCCCAGGAGGGCTGTGCGGCCAGGAGTGGTCCCCTAGCATGAGCCTTCTTGGAAGGAAAGTGGACTTGGCGGGTGGGGCGCTGCGGTGGGAGGGGAGGTAGGGCGTGCTCTGAGCTGGAATAGAGGTAGATAGACTCACATCTTTGGAGGCTGTTGCCCTTGTTGCCGCTGCCCTCGGCCCTTGCTGGCCAATGAGTAGGAGTGCCGGTGCGTCATGAATGTGTAGGCCACAGAGAAGGACTTGGGGTGGCTTTTGACAGTGGTGGCCGTGGGAGCTGATCGATGTGGTTCACAGGAACGCTGGAGCCCATAGCCGGCAGCAGAGGTCCTGCAGGCTGAACAGGTGGGGGCCTGTTCAGGGGGCCACTTGCGCTTCTGCATGTGATGTGTGAGGGCAATGTGAGACACCTGGGTGAAGGACTCCTGGTTAAACTTGCACCGCCCTCCTGATTCCCCAAACAGATCTCCAAGGCCAGGCGTCTTTCTCTGCGCAGGCGCTCAGCGTGCTCTAGCGAGGCCTGCTGAGAGGGCCAGGTGCAGCTGATTCCCAATCAGGTCGTGCTCCTCGGGATCTTCCATCCACCTGTTGCTGAAGGGCCAGGTGTTAGTGAATTCGGTCAGTGGGAGGATGCCTTGAGTGCTCCTGGAGTTGGACTTGAAGACAGTGCAGAACCTGTGCTGGCCCGATAGTTCCAGACCTCCAGCTTGACCTGCCGACCCTCCAGTTGTGTTGGCTTACAGGGATTGGCCATGACGTCCTGCAGGCTCTCCAGCATGTCCCCTTGCCCATGTCGCCCGCCAACAGATAGAGTGATCATGGGGTGGGCAGGGGACAAGCCCTTATGCCCAGAGCCCTCAGGCCCAGTTTGGAGGCACGCCAAGTGAAAAGTGAAATCGCTGAGTCGTGTCTGACTCTTTGCGACCCCATAGACTGTAGCTGACCAGGCTCCTTCATCCATGGGATTTTCCAGGCAAGGGTACTGGAGTGGGTTGCCATTTCCTTCTCCAGAGGATCTTCTCGACCTAGGGATCGAGCCCAGGTCTCCCATATCACAGGCAGATGCTTTACTGTATGAGCCACCAGGGAAGCCTTGGAGGCCCACCAAGTTGCCAGCCTTATCCCCACCTGAGATCCTAGACTCTGCAACTACCTCCATACCACTGGCATTATTGGATGGATAATTGAAATGGCCCCCTAGCTGATACTCCTGCTTCTGAGCTTGGTACCATAATTTATTCTCCATATAACATCCAAGATGATATTCTACAAATATAAATCATATCTGGGCACTCCTGTGATAGTCACTGCTGCAGCTGCTGCTGCTGCTAAGTCGCTTCAGTTGTGTCCAACTCTGTGCAATCCCATAGACGGCAGCCCACCAGGTTCCTCTGTCCCTGGGATTCTCCAGGCAAGAATACTGGAGTGGGTTGCCATTTCCTTCTCCAATGCATGAAAGTGAAAGTGAAAGTGAAGTCACTCATTGGAGCTGACTCTTCGAGGCCTCATGGACTGTAGCCCACCAGTCTCCTCCATCCAAGGCATTCTCCAGGCGAGAGTCCTGGAGTGGGTGCCATCGCCTTCTCCAGTGCTAGTCGTTAGTGCTACCCATTGAACACACTGTCCCCTCCCCCTATGGATCCGTGGTAGGATTCCACGTACCTACCTTCTCCTGGCTGCATGGAGTCCTGTGGTTTGTTTTGGCTAATAAGTTGTAAGCAAAAATAACACTTGCAGTTAAGTTGGAGCATTTAATTGCTCTTTTGAGCTACTTTTCCCACTGCCACAGTGCCTGGTATGATCCAGTCAGTGGTGACTCCATCAGCCTGGGTCCTGGAGTGAGGATAAGGATGGTCAACAGAGAAAGTAGATAGATGACTACTTCTGAAAACTTTCCAGACTAATTTTGCCCTTTCCTAAGTACTCTGTAAGATGAAATACTTGTTTTTTCTTCTAGGTGCTCCATCCAGGAGGAGCCTTGTCTTCCCATCTGTGTAAAAATGTTGGTTAAATTGTTAATGCCATAACAAAATATTATTTCAGCAAGTACTTATATGGTTTGCAAAACTTCAGGAAATACCCCCCCAAAAATCTGAGCTCCAGGATTCTCCCCCTCCAGTCACTGAAAACAGTGAAATAAATAAAATAGTGAAAATAGTGAAATAAAATAAAATCTTTATCTGAGAGACAGCTCTTCTTTAAGAAATCTAATTGTACAAAGTGATATTTAGAGATGATAATATTGAAAGTGTGTACTTTATGTTGTAAGTATTTGGACCCTCGTAGAAAGTGGAGAGTGAAAAAGTTGGCTTAAAGCTCAACATTCAGAAAACAAAGATCATGGCATCCACTCCCATCACTTCATGGGAAATAGATGGGGAAACAATAGAAACTGTGTCAGACTTTATTTTGGGGGGCTCCAAAATCACTGCAGATGGTGACTACAGCCATGAAATTAAAAGACGCTTGCTCCTTGGAAGAAAAGTTATGACCAACCTAGATAGCATATTCAAAAGCAGAGACATTACTTTGCCGACTAAGTTCTGTCCAGTCAAGGCTATGGTTTTTCCAGTAGTAATGTATGGATGTGAGAGTTGGACTGTGAAGAAGGCTGAGCACTGAAGAATTGATGCTTTTGAACTGTGATGTTGGAGAAGACTCTTGAGAGTCCCTTGGACTGCAAGGAGATCCAACCAGTCCATTCTGAAGGAGATCAGCCCTGGGATTTCTTTGGAAGGAATGATGCTAAAAGCTGAAACTCCAGTACTTTGGCCACCTCATGCTAAGAGTGACTCATTGGAAAAGACCCTGATGCTGCGGGGGATTGAGGGCAGGAGAAGAAGGGGACGACAGAGGATGAGATGGCTGGATGGCATCACTGACTCGATGGACGTGAGTCTGAGTGAACTCCAGAAGTTGGTGATGGACAGGGAGGCCTGGCGTGCTGTGATTCATGGGGTCGCAAAGAGTTGGACATGACTGAGCGACGGAACTGAACTGAACTCCACTTTTACCATTGATTTTCAAGCAACCTTTGATCACAGAGGCCTACTTAGGCTCTTTCCTTTCCTCAGCAAGTGCTACAATATAATATGAGACCACCCCAATATACACCCTACCATCTGAATTAGAGTTACTAAATTGCACTTTGTTATCAACGGTCTCTGTAAGGACGATTATATGATTCTTCTGTATTTGACATGACATAAGGGCTGAGAATTTTTACTTTTATACATGCTCCTTCACGATGTAGAAAATCTCTTCTCAAGTTTGATGGGGAAAAAAACTTTGTTTCCTCCAAGGTGCACAATATATTAAGAGCTCACCATATTTTCCTCTATGTATTGGCAGCTGAGAAACTTTGTGAGTTTTATGTTTTGATTCCAGGAGCTGCACTGATCCTTACTGTTGGAGTATTGTCTTCCTCCTCTTAACTCAGACCTCTCCATGTCACAATATATTCAGACCAGGTCAACCACATCCTCATCCCCAATGTTTGTGTAGCCACGTGAAAGAGAACAGGCATGTGTGCTGGGATGGGGACCAGACAGGAGGAGGAGCACCAGGAGTCAGTGAAAGCACATGGCACCAGAGAGACTGTGGCTCACATGCCATGTGTGCCATCTGATTGTCACAATTTCACTTTTCACTTTCCTGCATTGGAGAAGGAAATGGCAACCCACTCCAGTGTTCTTGCCTGGAGAATCCCAGGGACAGGGGAGCCTGGTGGGCTGCCTTCTATGGGGTCACACAGAGTCGGACACTATTGAAGTGACTTAGCAGCAGCAGCAGCAGCAGCTGTAAGCTTAGGTTCCTTTATCTGTAAATTGGTAATGAAAATACCTGCCTCAAAGAGTTATTGGGAAAATTTAAAAAAAAAAGCAAACACCTAAACAATTAGTACAATGGCTGGTTTTCAGGAAAAGCTTAATAAATAGTAGCTCTGATTGTTCTTATTATGAATGTTATTGAAAAAGAAAGGAGAAATTCTAGCAAAGACAGCAGCAGCATCAAATTGGAACTATTAGCGAGGTTTTTTTAATGCACTTTCTCTATGATGCATGCAAAGAATCAGACCTCTAGGAACACTATGACATAATATTTTTCCTCTAAAAGTTTGATTTTTTTGTCTCTTTTTGTTTCTTTTTCTTCTTTCAGGGTTCATGACTGATTATGGCCACTGCTTTGCTCAAGTGTGTTTATTCATTCATTATTTTATTCCTCAATGATTCATTCATTCAAAAAATATTTACTGTGAATCTTCTTTGTGCCAGATACTGAGCTAGACAGCTCTGTCTTTATAGAGAGTCTTCCCCTAGAGAAAGAAGCAAACTAAAAGCTATTACAAAAGGTAATTATGTGCCTCCTCTTGTTACAAGCAACAGTGACCCAATGAACTGTTTCACACAAAGGGCTGGATAAATCCTGCTAGAATTATTTATAACTAATGAAAAACTCCTAAAGAGGTGAAAGCTCAGTCCACATAAGGGAATCTCTAATGGCAGAATTCTGGTTAATGTGAATGTGGCAGAAAAGAGTAAAACAAATATTTAAATCAAAAGCTCTGTGAAGAACCCCTCAAGTCCCAGCACATGGTTGACTCCTATTCTGCCAGAAACCAAGACTTTGATGTTCTTTGCACATAGTGACTGTTAAACATGGATGCTCTCATCCCATCCCCTAAAGTGACATTCTGCCTCCTTTCCTACAAGCTGAAGACTACCAGAGACTGCATTATATATTAAAGATGAACAGAACTTCTTGACTAGGTGAGCAAAGGAAGATCCATAATTGGAGGAACAACAGACTTTTTTCGTTCTAAGTTGAGATGTTTAACATAGAAATTCGGGAAATGTGATTAAATTACAAAATGGAATGTGGCCATTCAAGTTCAGTGGAATTAAGTATAATTTGGCTGTACATTAGTATCACCTGGGGACCTCTTTAAACATTCCAATGCCCATGCTCCAACCTAGACCAACTGAATGAGCATGCTTGAGATCTGGACATTGGAATTTGTTTTCCCATTTAAATCTCCCAGGAGATTCTACTGTACAGCCAGGGTAAGAACTACTGAAGCAAAGGAAGAGTATCCCAGGGACTGAAGATGAACCCTGAAGCCTTGCCCAGATTTTGATACATGGGAGAAGTAAAAGTGGCAGCCTGGCATGATGCTAGTGTGAGAAACAGTCAGCTTTGAGAACGGCCATAGGCTGGGTTGTGAAGAGAAGGCCTGACCTAAGCTAGTGCCTCTGTTGAGAAGGTAGAAGGTGGGGCTCGTTTGGGAGTGTAGGAATTCCTCTACCACAAATACCTTTGCTTTAAATTCTGCTTTAGATCTTGAAGGGTTCTTTGGATAGCTTTTTGGGAACAATGAATATTTTAATTTCAGTGAGTTGAAGTAATTCTTTTGGTGATCTCTAAAAATAAGGGAAACAGGGATTCAGAAATTAAAAATAAAAGACAAAATTTTGGCCAGAGGTATTTTTTGTTGCTTTTCTCATGGTTCTCTCCTCAAGAAGGAAAAGCACTGTATCAAATATTATTCCTCCTAGCTGGCCACAGGATCATTTCCATCTCTGCCTTGAGTCTTACCTTCTGGAAGAGTATTGGCTGCCCCTGAATGCTCCTTTGGCACCTTCCAAATAGCCTGCTTTCTTTGCCTCCTGTGTTGGACAGATTCTAAGGTGGGTACACCCTGCTATGCTTCCTGCCTCCTGGTATTTACACTCTTGTATAATCCTTTCTGGAGAAGGCAATGGTACCTCACTCCAGTACTCTTGCCTGGAGAATCCCATGGACAGAGGAGCCTGGAAGGCTGCAGTCCATAGGGTCGCTAAGAGTTGGACACGACTGGTGACTTCACTTTCACTTTTCACTTTCATGCATTGGAAAAGGAAATAGCAACCCACTCCAGTGTTCTTGCCTGGAGAATCCCAGGGACAGAGGAGCCTGTTGGGCTGCCGTCTATGGGGTCGCACAGAGTTGGACACGACTGAAGTGACTTAGCAGCAGCAGCAGCATAGTCCTTTCCCTTGTGTGTGGGTGGGACCTGTGACTTGCTTCTAACCAACAAAATATGTCAAAAGTAAAGGATGTGCACCCTCATGATTACACTGCCATTTAAGATGATGACTTGGGAACAGACCTACCCTAGAGTCTTGCATTGCTAACATGAAGTTAGCAGCCCTGTTGGGAAAGTCCATGTGGTGAGGAACCACAGGCAGCTCATAGGAGCTTAGGGCAGCCTCCAGCCTCTAATCAGGAAGAAGTTGGGGTTCTCAGCCCTACAACCACAAGGAAATGTGTTCTGGTGACAGAGTGAGTTTAAAAGTATAAGATATCCCAGTAGAGACTTCAGATGAGAACTCAGCCTAGCTGACATTTTGATTGAAATCTTGTGAGACTTTAAGCAAAGTACCAAGTACAACAGATGCCCAGACCTAAACCTGTTAGATAGTAAAGGTGCGTGGTTTTAAGCTCCTAGATTTGCAACCATTTGTTGCACAGCAGGAAACTATTACATCTACCTAGAAGCACAAATCAGAATGATGCTAAAGATGAGTAGAGTTGGGACAAAGTGTAAATTGTAACACTCCATCTTATCTGTAGCATTTGCTCTGTGGTTGGGGCTTCTGGCTTTCAGCAATTCATTTATAAAAGATTTGATCTGTGAGAATTATCACTATCTCATAAGAGCCTCCACAAGCTGAAAAACAAGTGAGATACAGACAATATGAGGACGAGACAGCAAAAGAGACACAGATGTATAGAACAGCCTTTTGGACTCTGTGGGAGAGGGAGAGGGTGGGATGATTTGGGAGAGTGGCAGTGTAACATGTATGATATCATAAGTGAAACGAATCGCCAGTCTAGGTCGGATGCAGGATGCTTGGGACTGATGCACGGGGATAATCCAGAGAGATGGTGTCAGGGGGAGGGGGAAGGTGGGGGTCGGGATTGGGAGTTCATGTACACTCATGGCTGATTCATGTCAATGTAGAGCAAAAGGAATACAGTATTGTAAAGCAAAACAAACTAAAAAATAAAATCAATTAAAAAATAATAAAGATTAAACAAAATTTACTTCATTATAGAAAAATGCGTCAGTGAAATTCACCAATTGCTCACCAGCATGTGAGAGAGTAGTTTTACCCTGTGGATGTTGGTTTGTTATTGTAGTTACTATAATCAACATGAGAGGGAATGAAAATTGCATTGTTTGAGACAGACTACTTCATTTTTTTAAGGCATATTTTAAAATAAATTGATCACCTAAAAAATGCAAGTGAAAAATGCCAGTGAGTTAACTCAAAATAGTATCTATCATCTGTACACATTGATTCAGTTCAGTTCAGTCGCTCAATCCAGCTCTTTGCAACCCCATGAATCGCAGCACGCCAGGCGTCCCTGTCCATCACCATCTCCCAGAGTTCACTCAAACTCACCTCCATCGAGTCGGTGATGCCATCCAGCCATCTCATCCTCTGTCATCCCCTTCTCCTCCTGCCCCCAATCCCTCCTAGCATCAGGGTCTTTTCCAATGAGTCAACTCCTCGCATGAGGTGGCCAAAGTACTGGAGTTTCAGCTTTAGCATCAGTCCTTCCAAAGAACACCCAGGACTGAGCTCCTTTAGGATAGACTGGTTGGATCTCCTTGCAGGAGTCTTCTCCAACACCACAGTTCAAAAGCATCAATTCTTTGGCACTCAGCTTTCTTCACAGTCCAACTCTCACATCCATACATGACTACTGGAAAAACCATAGCCTTGACTAGTTGGACCTTTGTTGGCAAAGTAATGTCTCTGGTTTTGATTAACACACTGATTAATCCTATCTAAATTCTGTTGTTTATTTAGTCCCTAAGTGGGGTCCAACTGTGTTGTGACCCCATGGACTGAGCCCACCAAGCTTCTCTGTCCATAGTATTTCCCAGGCAAGAATACAGGAGTGGGTTACTATTTCCTTCTCCAGGGATCTCAACCCAGGGATCAAACCTTCATCTCTTGCATTGGCAGATGGATTCTTTACCATTAAGCCACAAGGGAAGCCCCTAAATTCTGTTACCTACCTTTTAAATAAAGGATGAAGAGAGTCCTTGTATATATACACATCTTTGAAATGATGATACTGAGCCCAACTGTGTGAATTTCCTTTGCGGGAAATAAGTGGCAGTCCTGGATGACATATGACATTGCTTAATACAAATCAAATATGGAGTCTGGGAAAGAGAGCTCTTAGAAAACACACCAAATGCAAGAAAGCAGGATACCTTTATCTAATATTCTCCATGTAGAGCACTTCAGGAATATCAACTTTTCTTCAATTACTACTTTCCAGAACAGTCCAGAGTTGAACATAATTCATTACCAGTGAAAGCTGGAGACATTGTGATCTAGAGTTACGTATCTGTAGTGATGATTACATAGCTAACAATAATAACTGATGCTTGTATGTAGCTTTGTAACTGTGTCCACCTTAATGACTTTTGCAATGTAAGGCTGAGATATTACATTCTTTATTTTTATTTGGAGAGAGGGAGACAAAGAGAAATAGAGAGAAAGAGAGAAGAGAGAGAGAGAGAAAGCCCAGATGACAAGATGAAAATAGAGGTTTCACACTTTCTTCCCTAGGGACTTACCATCATCCTGCCCCATTTTATTAACACCTGTGTAAACGTGGGGACTTCCCTGCTAGTTCAGCTGGTAAAGAATCCTCCTGCAATGCAGGAGACTCCGGTTCAATTTCCAGGTCAGGAAGATCTCCTGCAGAAGGGATAGTCTACCCACTACAGTATTCTTGGGCTTCCCTGGTGGCTCAGACAGTAAAGAATCCACCTACAATGTGGGAGACATGGATTTGATCCCTGGATTGGGAACATATTCTGGAGGAGAGCATGGCAACCCATTCCAGTATTCTTGCTAGAGAATCTCCATGGACAGAGGAGCCTGGCAGGTTACAGTCCATGGGGTTGCAGAGTCGGACATGATTGAGCAACTTAACACAACACAGCACATATATGTGGAGATGGAGCATTTGCCTATCCACCCAGGGACACCAAGGAGAAGGAAGAAAGTCATCAGCTTTTGCTGAGAAACTCCTGATTCTTTGCATCAGTCCTCTTTCACTAAATAAAGTATTGGGTTGGCCAAAAAGTATATTTGGTTAATGAATACATCGTTCAATAAAGTTCTTGGTGAAAATGAAAAGTATCTTTTATCTTTACTTAAAGTTGAATGAACTTCTTGGTCAACCCACTACAAGCACTAAGTTTTTACAATCTTGGAGCACCAGAATTGATTCTTGAGGGAGAAACCAGGACGCAAAAAGGTTACACATCTTGTCTGGTAAGAATTGTCAGTAGTAGCAGATACCTACTGTTTCTCAAGGCTTTACTTTCTTATAGCCACATCACACATGTGATCTTTAATGCTTCCAAGAAGCTTCATGCATATAAGGAAACCGAGGCTCAGAGGGTTAAGGTTCTTGCTCATAGCCTCACAATTAATAAATGGACTATGAGGATCTTTAGAGCTGTTTAATTCTAAAGCCCTATAGTCCTTCCATTAAACTGGGCCACTTGAGAATCCAGGATTTTTTTAAATTCCCAGATATAGCAACTTTCTTATCAAAGAGTCTAAGCCTAGATTTCTAGGTCAAAGGGAAAGTCAAAATTGGTCTTTATAAGGATTTATCTAGAGATTGATTCTCTTACACAAATAGCTAGATCTCAGACTTGTGAGAAGACAGGACAGCTTCTCCTTTGTGGAGGAGTCTCTGTGTATGTGTGTGCACGTGTCTATATTCACATGCGAGCACGTGGTCCCACTACAATAGGTGCATCAAAAGTTGCATGCTCTCTCTAATGTTTCTGCACAGTGACATATTTTTATTTTTTGGCATTTATTTGAAATGCAGCTTTTCACTGACTCCACATATAGGCTCCATCAGCAGCATTAAAGTCCCCTGTTAGAAAGTCACAGTGACCAGCATAAGCCATTTCAGTCCTGGCTTGACTGTGCTCCACCAGGGCATCAGTCTGTCATGGAGTCTGAGCTTTCCTGCTGTTTCCCCCCAGGAAAGTCAGTGGAGGCTCACAGGCTCTGAAGGACCCCATCAAAGCCACCAGACTTTGGGTGGAGCCAGAGTACAATGTGGCACAGTTCATATTGACACGACAAATGGAAGTTTTCCTTGGGGGTTCAAGAACAGAAGGTGCAGACAGACACAATAGTCTCTCAGCCATGCTTTAATGAGCCAGGGACCTTGGCTGGATGGATGCTCAGTAGCAGGATGTCTGTGAAGTGAGAATACAAGCAAAGGATGCTTAGGCCTTGCTCAGGCTGCACTTGCACAGGTGTCTCCAATGGGAGGGGACCATGACTCATGACACTTGAGCTAAGCTGACACTGCTGCCATCCCTTCTGGAAACCAATTTGTGGGCAGAGATCTAGGCTGTTTATAAAACTGACATAAGCAGCAGCTTCAGCCTCAGGAGGCTTCACAGGGATAGATAAAGAGGAGGATTACAGAAGCTAAAGCTTTTGTTTAAAGAGAGATTACAAAGCATTTAGTTCGGATCAAGTCTGCCTGAAGCTTTGCTAAAATGTGCCCCTTTTCTCTGCTCCATCATGAGTTTTACTCTTAAACTTAGTGCTCAAATGTGAGCATGAAGCTCAGGCTTTATTTGGGACAACTGCAAATGAGATCGTTGGTCTCTTTCCTATCTGGTAATGTGAATTCAGAAAACATGAGGATTAGAAGAGACTCTAATCAATTGCCCAACGTTAGTTTTTCTAGTAACAAGGGCGAGTGATTTCTAAGTACTTGAATGTGAAAAGGAAATCACGCAACAGATTTTCATAAAGTCATGGTTTCTGCTTTGAAAATTGTCCAAAATAGCACCTGCCCAGGCTGGGAGAGGAAAAAACATAGGTTTAAAAACAATCAATTTGTTTCCTCCTTCGAGACTGAATTGGACTGACTGCATGGTTGATCCAAAAGCCGACCTATTCAGGAAGTGACTTTAAAAAATGGATTGACTAAAACTCAGCCAATTTGTCAACTATTTTTGTAGAATTGGCCTTTGTTCAGCTGGGGATCACTCCTGATCTTCTCTATGTCAGGGAAGTTTTTTGCTTCAGTGAATCCTTCCTTTTCTTTAGGAAGTAAAATCTAGAGAAAAATGATAGAATTCCAATGGAACCATATACAGAATTAGCACCTGGTGAGTCTTCAGGAGATTCAGCTGAAAAATTGAAAGCAGATGGTCCTAGAGGAGATGCTTCTGTTGCTTCTCCATTTCAAGACCCCCTGAATGGAAGCCTGAACAGTCAACAGACCTGTACATCATGCTGATTGCATTACTGTACCTTAGTGGTTTGGGGGAAAGAAGTTTTCATAGAAAGTGTCCCCAGATGCTCTAGATTCCACAGTAGCGCAGATCCCTAGCTCAGTGTTATTTTTGGAGCTTCTTTGGAAAACATTATCCTTAATGGGCCAGAAGAAATGTCCAACATTCTATAAGTGTTTTCATTATGAATGAGATAGGGCTTGGCCATCAGTTTTTATTCAAATGGTATTTGCTTGTGCCATCTGCATACTAGGCACTGGTGGCAGATGGAGAATATAAAGGCACAATACTTTTCTTTCCATGAATCTCATGAAATAATAAAGTGGTGGTTAACAGAGGATGGGGGAGGGGCAGTTCCCAGCCCAATATCTGAGGGCACCTCATAGGAACTTGTCAGAAAGGCCATTTCTTAGTCCTGACCCTAGACCACTGAACCAGGAACTATGATAGATGGACACGTCAGTGTGGTCTTAAAAGTCCCAGTCAATCTGATGCAGGTGCCACTGAAACGGAGAAACCAGATATTGAATTAATAATCATATTGTTGAGAATACAACAAGCAAGAAGGAAAACTTGTGGGAACGGAGAAAAAAAAGTAAACTTACAGACACCATATAATAAGTGCTCATTTTAAAGCATGGGGTCATTGGTAGCTGCAAGTAGAACCAATGCATTCCATATAAGCAAAACTTTCCCATCATGGTGTGCATTTTCTTCTGTAAGAAAAATCTGTGATGTACAGTTCTTCAATGCTATATGGCATTTCCTTCCACTCCAGGTTCACATCACAGCCTCAGGACCACTGACAGGGTGACACTAGTTACAAGGAAGCGATGAAATGTTGAGTCCATGCCAGGGCCTGGCGAGAAGCTATGCAGACATCTCTCATCCAGATTAGGGACGTGGAGCATGTGAGGAGACCTCCACCAGGCCCTCAATAGCAGAAGCCCTGCTATACTTACTGTCATGTTCTGAAGTCTGCCTCCTGGGTTCTCTGTGTTACACAATCTGGGCTTTACTAATAAGTGATTTTAGAAAGATTGCTTGATAGGAGGTGATGGAAGCACTTGCCTTCGCGTCTAAAATACTGGTTCTCATTCTACAAATAAAGATCACTCAGTTCAGTTCAGTCACTCAGTCGTGTCCGACTCTTTGTGACCCCATGAATCGCAGCACACCAGGCCTCCCTGTCCATCACCAACTCCCAGAGTTCACCCAGACCCACGCCCATGGAGTCAGTGATGCCATCCAGCCATCTCATCCTCTGTCGTCCCCTTCTCCTCCTGCCCCCAATCCCTCCCAGCATCAGGGTCTTTTCCAATGAGTCAACTCTTAGCATGAGGTGGCCAAAATACTGGAGCTTCAGCTTCAGCATCATTCCTTCCAAAGAAATCCCAGGGTTGATCTCCTTCAGAATGGACTGGTTGGATCTCCTTGCAGTCCAAGGGACTCTCAAGAGTCTTCTCCAACACCACAGTTCAAAAGCATCAATTCTTCGGCGCTCAGTCTTCTTCACAGTCCAACTCTCACATCTGTACGTGACTACTGGAAAAACCATAGCCTTGACTGGATGGATCTTTGTCGGCAAAGTAATGTCTCTGCTTTTGAATATGCTATCTAGGTTGGTCATAACTTTCCTTCCAAGGAGCAAGCGTCTTTAATTTAATGGCTGCAGTCACCATCTGCAGTGATTTTGGAGCCCAGAAAAATAAAATCTGACACTGTTTCCACTATTTCCCCATCTATTTCCCATGAAGTGATGGAACCGGATGCCATGATCTTCGTTTTCTGAATGTTGAGCTTTAAGCCAACTTTTTCTGCCATAAGGGTGGTGTCATCTGCATATCTGCGGAGAAGGCAATGGCACCCCACTCCAGTACTCTTGCCTGGAAAATCCCATGGATGGAGGAGCCTGGTAGGCTGTAGTCCATGGGGTCGCTAAGAGTCGGACACGACTAAGCAACTTCCCTTTCATTTTTCACTTTTATGCCTTGGAGAAGGAAATGGCAGCCCACTCCAGTGTTCTTGCCTGGAGAATCCCAGGGACGGGGGAGCCTGGTGGGCTTCTGTCTATGGGGTCGCACAGGGTCGGACACAACTGAAGTGACTTAGCAGCAGCAGCATCTGCATATCTGAGGTTATTGATATTTCTCCCAGCAATCTTGATTCCAGCTTGTGTTTCTTCCAGTCCAGCGTTTCTCATGATATATTCTGCATATAAGTTAAATAAGCAAGGTGACAATATACAGCCTTGATGTACTCCTTTTCCTATTTGGAACCAGTCTGTTGTTTCATGTCCAGTTCTAACTGTTGCTTCCTGACCTGCATACAGATTTCTCAAGAGGCAGGTCAGGTGGTCTGGTATTCCCGTCTTAGGGAGCTTTTAAAAAGTACCTAAGCCAGAGACTGAACCCCAGAGATTCAACAAATCTAAGAAAGAGCCCAGGCATCATTATTTTTAAAGAGATCTTCAGGCGAATCCCACATGCAACTGTGTTTGAAAAGCCCCCAACCTTGCAACTCAAAGCATGGTTCGTTGGCCAGATGCATCATGCCATCAGGAAGCTTGTTAGAACTGCAGAATCTCAGGCCCCAGCCCAAACCTACTGAACCAGAATTAGCATTTTCACAAGACCCTTAGCTGATTGCTGTGTGCGCTAAAGCGTGCAGTTCTGGTCTAAGGGTTTGTGATTGACTCCTCTCTGGTGAGGTATCTGCTCCCCTAATGTGAAATCACGGCACACGTATTCTCCAGTACAGCCTGAATGCGACTGGGTATGCCTTATGAGCTGTAGTTTGTTCTGAAACATGCACTTCTTGTGGATTAATTCCTGAGGTGAGCTCTCTGAGCACATGGAAACTTTCACATCGGAAGATGCTTGTTTGGTTTAGGGAATGTATAGTGACATGGTCTCATGGCCCTGTGGGTGGTCATTTTGTTTGCTTGCTTTTTTGACTGGGCCACAGGGCATGTGAGATCTTGTTCCCCTCCACCAGAGACTGAACCTGCACCCCCTGCACTGGAAGCATGGGGTCTTAACCACTGGACCACCACGGAAGTACCTGGGGGTGATTTTAAGAGCAAACTGGAAAGTTTCTCTACAAACCTCAAGGGCAACTTGTAATCCAAGGAACACTCTACCTGGTAGTATGCTCAGTTGTCTAAGCAATAAGGTACCGTCTAAGGCTAAGTTATTGATTTCAATGACTTTTAGTCATGCTTATCTTCACAGTAACTGTACAAGTAAAGTATTATTGGGACTGTTTTTGCAGAAGGAAACTGAAGTCCGAAGGGTTAAATTGCCTAATGTCATTCAACTAATAAATAGCTAAATGATAATTCAAACTAAGTCCCAGAGACAGCAAAAACCAAGATCCCTTCATTATTCTAACTTGATTGCTTTAATCCTGAAAGCTTTAGTACAGCATCACTCCTCTCCTTTATATAGCCTCTAGAATGTATAAATCATTCACTTCTCTTAGTATGAATAAATGATAATTGACTGTAACTTTTCAAAACTGTCCTTCATCAAGTGCCAAAATGCCAAATAGTCTGTATTTAGTCCCAACATGGCCTTCATCTAATCAAAGTGCTTATTTTGGGAGCAGTCGCTTTTGAGTGTTAATAAACTATAGACAAATTTGATGGGATTTGGCATATTTTGGAATCAGATAAAAAGCACCTGTATGCCATTTCTGGTTTTTCCTTAGTGCTACCAAATTAATTCAATTATAGCCCTTGTCAGGCAGGAAAACACTGAACTGTTGATGGCTGCATCTTTTTGTAAAGTAAAGGCATGATTTTAGAGTTTTCTCATTACTCTGGACTTGATGTTTACATGAAGAAAGCAGCAAAGTTAAAGTAATCAACCCTGTCTTAAGAAGGCGTTTAGTCACCGTAGTTCTCGCTGGTGGAAATGACCTTGGCTGCATCTTTCATGCACCCTTGCATTTGGCTTAGGATGCATAATTCATATAGCAATCAATTAGCTGACTGTAGAGCCTACAACAAGAGGGAATATTTCATATAAATCATTGCTGGCTAAATTGCTGGGACAATTAATAAAGTAGGAAATCTGTGGACATCAATTTGGAGGCAACACAGGTTCATCAAAAGCAAATCAGTTTCCTCCACCTCTTGGAAAGAAATTGCACATAAAGAAAACACCAAATATCATTTAATCACTATTTCTTAGGAAGGGCTTGATGAAGATAATATTATTTGTTGTTTTTATGAATGTGAACAAGCGCCTAACATAAGTGGCTCATTTATTTGGCTTAGGGCACTCAATCAACAATGTCATTCTATGAATTCAAATACAGCAATCAAATATGTGTTCCTGCTTTTGAAGCATCTATAATCTAGCGCAGGGAGCCTCCAAATGAGACCTCTGGTAGGTCATGTGGGTCCATAAGGTGGCCTTTTAAAATACAAATCATCTCAGCATGCCTACTTTTGGTATGTGTGCTAGATAAAGCTATTCTTTTCTGTTTTTAATATATATATTGTTCAAAAATAATTTTAAACCATGTTAAGAGTACAGGAACACCTTTTTCAATATTTGTTATAGAGTTTTGGTTTGCAGTTACCTTGAGGTTTTTGTATAGCAGTATGTATACATATGTGATTGTTTTAAGTGGCTGATCTCTTAATTTCAAGTGTATTTTGAATACACTGCATTTGTACTCCCCTCCCTTCACTGTTACTGTGCATGATATTTTAATCTAATTGTTTTGTGTATCTCTTCACTGCTTATTGTGGATACAGATGATTTTTACTCCTTTTGTCTTTTCACCTCCCTACTAGCTTTGTTTGTGGATCATTTCCTACTTTTAATGTGTGTTTGCCTTTGCTGGTGAGGTTTTTCATTCTGCTATTTTCTTAATTCTAGTTGTGGGTCTTTTCTTTTTCACCTAGAGACGTGCCTTTAACATTTTCTCCCAAGCTGGTTTGATGGTGGTGAATTCCTTTAGCTTTTGCATGTCTGTAAAGCTTTTGATTTCTCCATCAAATCAGAATGAGAACCTTTCTGGGCAGAGTATTCTTGGTTGCAATATTTTCTCTTTCATCACTTTTCATATATTGTACCACTCCCTCCTGGCCTGAGAGTTTCTGTTTAAAAATCAGCTAATAGTCTTATGGGAGTTCCTTTGTTTGTTATTTGTTGCTTTTCTCTTGCTGTTGTTAGTATTTTCTCTTTAATTTTTGTCATTTTGATTACAATGTCTTTGTATGTTCCTCTTTGGGTCGATCCTGCGTGGGACTTTCTAGGCTTTCTGGATTTGAGAGACTATTCCCTTTCCCAGGTTAGAGAGAGTTTCAGCAAACTGTCTCTTCAAATATTTTTTCAGGCCCTTCCTCTCTCTCTTCTCTTTCTGGGACCTCTGTAATGTGAATATTAGTGCACTTGAGTTGTCCCAGAGGTCTCTTACAATGTCTTCATTTCTTTTAATTCTTTTTACCCTGTTCTACTGTAGTGATTTCCAGTACTCTGCCTTTCTGCTCACTGATCCATTCTTCTGAATCATTTAGTCTACTATTGATTCCATCCAGGGTACTTTTAAATTTCAGTTATTGTATTCTTCATTTTCTGTTTGGTTGTTCATTTTGAAAATTATTTATTTATTTATCAGCTCTGCTGGGTCTTTGTTGCTGTGCAGGCTTTCTCTATTGAGGTGAGTGGGGGCCACTCTCTAATGGTGGTATGCAGACTTCTCATTGTGGTGGCTTCTTTTGTTGTGCAGACAGGCTCTAGGGAGCATGGGCTTCAGTTGTTGCAGCTTCTGGGCTCTAGAGCACAGGCTCAATAGTTGTGGCCCACAGGCTTAGTTGCTCCATGGTATGTGGGATCTTCCTAGACCAGGGATCGAACTTGTGCCTACTACATTGGCAGGCAAATTACCATAAGCCACTAGGGAAGCCCTGGGTGCTCTTTATATCTCCTCTTTATAAAAACCGTCTAACTTCTCACTCTATGTATTCATTTTTATCCTGGTTCCTTGGTTATCTTTATAATCATTACTCCGAACTCTTTCTCAGGTAGACTGCCTTTCTCCACTTTGCTTACTTCTAGTTCTGAGGTGGTATCTTGTTCCTTTCCCTGAAACATATTCCTCTGCTGCCTCATTTTGTCTAGCTTTCTATTTGTATTTTTATGTATGTGGTACATTAGTTAGGTTTCTCAGCCTTGGAGAGGTGGCCCTCTGTAGGAGGTGTTCTACGCATCCCAGCAGGGCACTGTCCTCTTGTCACCTGAGCTATATGCTCTAGGGTTCCCCCAAGAGGGCCACGTGGGTCCTTCCGTTGTGGTGGGCTGACTATGTGGGCAGTCTGGTAGGCCCCTAGTCTGGTTAGTTGCCAGGCTCTGCCTTGTGCCCATGCTTCTGGCTGATGTTTAACAGGGTCTGCTCACAAGGTGGCTGGTTGCAGAATCCTAGGGAGCTCAGGGGCTAGTGCTGGCTCAGTGGTGAGCAGAGTCAGGGTCTGGAAGACTCTGGGGCTCTGTTCTATTCACTAGCTATTGAAGCCAATCCAGGGATTAGTGCCAGACTATTGAGTCCTGGAGTCTGACTGCAGGGCCCAGAGACGCCAGGGCTCATTTCAGATCATTGCACAGGAGAGAGGGGGTGGGTTCCTGACACAGCGGGGTATGGGGTCTGGGTGTCTCACAGGTTGTTTTGTCTTGCTACTTGGCCTGAGGTATACCAGCACTGTCCTTGCAGGATCTTGGAGCTAAGTATCCAAAATGTCAGCTGCCACAGCAGCATGTTCACATGGCTGAAACTTCCCCAATATGTCCAATACCAGTGTCTATGTCCCCAGGGTGACATACGGCCTCCCCTCCTGCCCTTGCTCCAGAAGACTCTCCAAGACCAGCAGGTAGGCCCAGCCCAGACTCCTATCAAATTATTCCTTTTGCTCTGGGCTCCAGGGCATGTGAGACTTTGTGTGCACCCTTTGAGAGTGAAGTCTCTATTTACCCCAGTCCTCAGGGGCTCCTACAGTTAAGCCCTGCTGGACTTCAAAGTCAAATGCTCTGGGGTCTCTTCCTCCTGGTACTGGACCCCCAGGCTGGGAAGCTTAATATGGGGTTCAGAACTCATGCTCCTGTGGGAGAACGTCTGGAGTAATTTTTCTCTTTTGTGGGTTACAAATCCAGAGGGTATTGGGTTTGATTCTATTGCAAATCCACCTCTCCTACCTCTCTCATTGTGGCTCCTTCTTTATGTTTTTAGCCATAGAATATCTCTGCTGGTAAGTTCTAGTCTTCTCCATCAATGGTTGTTCTGCAGACAGTTGTGATTTTAGTGTGCTCATGAGAGGATGTAAACTCTATTACCTGCAATCTCCAGAAACACCTTTTTTAATGACTGACTGCCCAGACAAGAGTCACATGTATGCTACTTTTTTAAATGATAAATGACATCAAAGATGGTAGCCTTAAGATATAAGTCCATGGATGTAATTTGACTTCATATTATAATTACCTGGAGAATATTTTTAAACTCACTATACTTATGGGTCATCTCTTATACAGTGGAAGTGATAAATAGATTCAAAGGATTAGATCTGATAGACAGAGTGCCTGAAGAACTATGGACAGAGGTTCATAACATTGTATAGGAGGTGGTGATCAAAACCATCCCCAAGAAAAATAAATGCAAAAAGGCAAATTAGTTGTTTGAGGAGGCCTTACAAATAGCTGCGAAAAGAAGAGAAACAAAAGGCAAGGGAGAAAAGGAAAGACTTGCCCATCTGAATGCAGAGTTCCAGAGACCAGCAAGGAGAATAAGCCGTTTTGGATGAGCAATGCAAAGCAATAGAGAAAAACAATAGAACGGGAAAGACTAGAGATCTCCTCCTACTCCAGTACTCTTGCCTGGAAAATCCCATGGACAGAGGAGCCTGGTAGGCTGCAGTCCATGGGGTCGCTAAGAGTTGGACACGACTGAGCAACTTCACTTTCACTTCTCACTTTCATGCATTGGAGAAGGAAATGGCAACCCACTCCAGTGTTCTTGCCTGGAGAATCCCAGGGACGGGGGAGCCTGGTGGGCTACCGTCTATGGGGTCGCACAGAGTCAGACATGACTGAAGCGACTTAGCAGCAGCAGCAGCAGCAGAGATCTCTTCAAGAAAATCAGATACCAAGGGAATATTTCATGCTAAGATGGGCACAATGAAGAACAGAAATGTTATGAACCTAAAAGAAGCAGAAGATACTAAGAAGAGGTGGCAAGAATACACAGAGGAAATATACAAAAAAGATCTTAATGACCTGGATAACCAAGATGATGTGATCACTCACCTAGAGCCAGACATCCTGGAGCTTGAAGTCAAGTGGGCCTTAGGAAGCATCACTATGAACAAAGCTAATGAAGGTGATGGAATTCCAGTTGAGCTATTTTAAATCCTAAAAGATGATGCTATGAAAATGCTACACTCAATATGCCAGAAATTTTGGAAAACTCAGCCATGGCCACAAGACTGGAAAAGGTCAGTTTTCATTCCAATACCAAAGAAGGGAAATGCCAAAGAATGTTCAAACTACCACACAGTTGCACTCATTTCACATGTTAGCAAAATAGTGCTCAAAATCCTTCAAGCTAGGCTTCAGCAATATGTGAATTGAGAACTTGCAGATGTACAAGCTGAATTTAGAAAAGGCAGAGGAACCAAAGATCATGTTACCAACACTTGTTAGAATACAGAAAAAGTTAGAGAATTCCAGAAAAACATCTACTTCTGCTTCATTGATTACCCTAAAGCCTTTGACTGTGTAGATGACAACAAATTGTGGAAAATTCTTAAGAGATAGGAATACTGACCACCTTACCTGCCTCCTGAGAAACATGTATGCAGGTCAAGAAGCAATAGAACAGGACATGGAACAATGGACTGGTTCCAAACTGGGAAAGGAGTATATCAAGGCTGTATGTATTCCTGCTTCAGTTCAGTTCAGTTGATTAGTTATGTCCAGCTCTTTGCTGGATTAGTTATGTCCAGCTCTTTCCCATGGAATGCAGCACACCAGGCTTCCCTGTCCATCACCAAATCCCAGAGCTTGCTCAAACTCATGTCCAATGGGCTGGTGATGCCATCCGACCATCTCATCCTCTATCATCCCCTTCTCCTCCTGCTTTCAATCTTTCCCAGCATCAGGGTCTTTTCCATTGAGTCAGTTATTTGCATAAGATGGCCAAAGTATTGGAGCTTAAGCTTTAGCATCAGTCCTTCCAATGAATATTCAAGATTGAGGTCCATATAGTCAAAGCTATGGTTTTTCCAGTAGTATGTATGGATGTGAGAGTTGGACCATAAAGAAAGCTGAGCACCAAAGAACTGATGCTTTTGAAATGTGCTGTTGGAGAAGACTCTTGAGAGTCCCTTGGACTGCAAGAGATCAAGCCAGTCAATCCTAAAGGAAATCAGTCCTGAATATTCACTGGAAGGACTGATGCAGAAGCTGAAGCTCCAATACTTTGGTCACCCTGCTTATTTAACTTATATGCAGAGTACATCATGTGAAACGCCCAGCTGGATGAAGCACAAGCTGGAATCAAGATTGCAGGGAGAAATATCAATAACTTCAGATATGTAGATGACACTACCCTTATGGCAGAAAGCGAAGAGGAACTGAAGAGCCTCTTGTTAAAGCTGAAAGAGGAGGATTTTTTTTTTTTTATATATTTTTTAAAAACACATATATTTTATTGAAGTATAGTTGACTTACAGTGTTTCAGGTCCACAGTGAGGGGATTCAGTTATATAAACACAAATATATTATTTTAATTTTTTAAGCAGGTATATTATCTTTGAAATTATTTTCCATATAGGTTGTAATAAGATATTGACCATAGTTCCTCATACTGTGCAGTAAACCTATGTTGCTTGTTGCATATGCACTTTTAAATTAGAAATCTAGCATTCTATTGATACTAAATCAAACAAATAGAATCAAAATATCATAATTTTTTTAGTTAGGCAAAAAACTCATGAATTTTCTGAAATATATATGTTATACATATTTATATATGTGTATGTGTACAAAAGCTTTTCTACTACACTTGATAAAGGCTCGAGAAAGAACACTAAAAAAAAAAAAAAAAAAGAAAGGAAAGATAAAACTCAGCATTCAAAAACCTAAGACCATGGCATCCAGTCCCATCACTTCATAAAAAATAGATGGGGAAACAATGGAAACAGGGTCAGACTTTATTTTCTTGGGCTCCAAAATCACTGTGGATGCTGACTGCAGCCATGAAGTTAAAAGATGCTTGCTCCTTGGAAGAAAAGCTACAAGAAACCTAGACAGTATATTAAAAAGTATATTAAAATGGCAGCGACATTACTTTGCCAACAAAGGTCCGTCTAGTCAAAGGTGTGGTTTTTCTAGTAGTCATGTACAAATAGGAAAGCTGGACAACAAAAAAAGCTGAGCACTGAAGAACTAATGCCTTCGAACTGAGATGCTAAAGAAGAGTCTTGAGAGTCCTTTGGACAGTGCAGAGATCAAACCATTCAATCCTAAAGGAAATCAACCCTGAATATTCATTGCAAGGACTGATGCTGAAACTGAAGCTCCCATAATACTTTGGCCACCTGATGTGAAGCTGACTCATTGGAAAAGACCCTGACACTGGGAAAGATGGATGATAGGAGAATGGGACAATAGAGGATGAGATGGTTGGATAGCATCACTGACACAATGGACATGAATTTGAGCAAACTGGGAGATGATGATGGACAGGGAAGCCTGGCATGCTGCAGGCCATGGTGTCACAAAGAGTTGGACATGACTGAGTGACTGAACAATAGCAACAACCATTTCTTGAAAATACTGATTCAATTAATTAGTCTAAGGCCTCGCACCAGCATTTTTTAAAACTCCTGCATTGACTGGAATGTTCAGGCAAGCTTGGGAACACGTTTATCGATAGTATTGTATGTGGCAGTGTGCCTCAGACTTGAAGCTGCACACAAAACAGCTGGAGCATTTGTGCACTCTCAGGTTTTGATTTTGCAGGTCTAGGGTTGGGGCTGAGATGCTATACATCTAACAGGCTCACAGGTGATGCTGACTTTGCTGGTACTCCTACCACCATTTGAGTTGTAGGAGGTGGGACAGTGGTTCTCACACCTGCCTGCCCATTGGAATCAACTGGAGATTTTTAAAAATCCTGCTGCTGAGGACTCACTCCCAAAATTCTAAAGTAATTTTTGTGGTGTGCAGTGTGTACATCTGATTTTTACTGCTGTTGCTGTTTACTTGGTTTTGTTTCTTTCTAAGCTTCCCAAATGATTCTAGTGTATGCAAAGTTTAAGAGTTACTTGTGTAGAGGAGTGATTCTCAAGCTTCTTCAAACTTGAGACATTGCAGAGGAGTTTTAAAAATATACTAATCCTCAGACCCAGACTAGGCTAATCAAAGTGCTACCCCCTTAGCACTTTTAGTGGGTAGGACTGGAATAAAGTTATTTTAAAAGCATAGCTTACAATTCTTATGAAGAGTCATGTTTGAGAACCCCTGGTATAGATGAGCCTAGAAAGTATGTTAGAGCTCAGGCTTTGAAGAAAAGTCAAAGCAAGATTCTATCTCCTCCTATGCCATTTTCCAACATGTTCACAATAGCAATCAAACTATAAAATAAAGAAAAAAACACAGTCAAACAAGACATAGAAGGAGATTTCAATAAATAAAACTCACAATACTTCTGGATTATTAATTTTCTTGTCTGACTAAATTATCTTTAATTTCAAAGTCAGTATAGGATGACTTTTTAAAGAATGGAAATGCATAACTATACAACTAAAGGAAACAGGCAAGACTAGAAAAAAATTTTTTTGAACACGGAAAATGTGGGGAATAATCTTTCGATATCAAAATATGTCATAAGATCATAATGATTAAAAATATTCCAGTGAATTCCCTGGCACTCCAGTGGTTAGGACTCAGTGTTTTCACTGCAGAGGCCTGGGCTTTATCCTTGGTCAGGGAACTAAGATCCCATAAGCAATAGCATGGCCAAAAAAAAAAAAAAATCTAATTTGGGCAGAAGAATAGAAAATGAAACATCAAAAGCAAAAAAATGGATCTATATACTATATTAAATTTTTCTAAAGGTAAAAGTGTCATGATTAATCAATTGGGAAATTATTAGCTATGTAAAAAAAAAGAGTTGAGACATTTTGAAAATAATAAAATTGGATGTCTACCTCCCATTTCATACATGAAAATAAGTTTTAGAAGGAGTAAAAGCTTAAGGAAAAAAAGAATAGAATTGCTTTAACCTTGATATAAGGAGAGACTTCTCAAAAAAAAATTAGAAACATACTGAAAAAAAAATGACATATCTGGATGCACACACATATTTTATATTCTCTGAAATAAAACAAAAGATTTTTAAAGACAGTCAAGGTTCCAAATAGTCAGGAGACTGAACACATACATATATAAATCCACTATCTCCTGAAACCTCACAGAGTATCATAAAGATATGTGAAAGTGAAAGTCGCTCAGTCGAGCCCAACTCTTTGAGATCCCATGGACTATACAGTCCATGGGATTCCCTATGCCAGAATACTAAAGTGGGTAGCCTTTCCCTTCTTCAGGGCATCTTCCCAACCCAGGGATCGAACTCAGGTCTCCCGCATTACAAGTGGATTCTTTACCAGCTGAGCCACAAGGGAAGCCCCATAAAGATATATTTTAACATATTTAATTTCATAAGGATGAGGAGGGTGAGAGAGAAGGGGGACTAGCAATACACTTCTTCAGTCTAGAAAACAGGAGAATGTGTATGAGAACTGAAGCAGAAAACAAAAACAAAAATGCCAACACAAAAAACTTGTTGCTTAACTTGAAAGCTAAAAATTAAGGCAGTGTTTTAAATGACATATTTCCAAAGTCTCGGGAATTAGTGGCACCAGGTCCTTCCAAACGTGGAATGAGAGGGAACTAAAATAAGAACTCCTCCAAAGTTCCCTAAGGAGCAGAAGCAGAGCCCCTTTTCACTTTCCCTTATCCCCATCCCAGCAGAGGGCTGGAAGTGTGTTTTGTCTTGAATAGAGGGTCTCTGAGTCATCACACATGCTAAGGTAGAGTGCTGAGAATGGAGCTGAAAAATGATGAATTTATCGAAGGCTGACATCCCCTTGGCTCCATTTTTCATCAGCTCCTGGAATGTTGGCAGCCAAGACTTTATCCTGCAGGCAGGAGAGTGGATGAATCTTTCCTGGGGAATGTGACCAGCATAAGAGAAAAGTCCTAAAGAGGTGAAAGTTAGGAGCCCTTTAGCAATCCCATGGACTGCAGCCTACCAGGCTCCTCCATCCATGGGATTTTCTAGGCAAGAGTACTGGAGTGGGATGCCATTGCCTTCTCCATTCAATAAAGCAGGGACTTTTCAAATCATAGAGACTTCCCTGGTGTTCTGGTGCTTAGGCCTCTGAGCTTCCATTGCAGGGGCACAGATTATATCCCTGTTCCAGCTAAACCACATTTTCCTTCAGTGAGTCCCACAATCAATCAGTCCCACTCACCCATTTAAAACTTACTACAGCTTTCCCCCCAACTCTTAAATATAGCTAGCAATCAAGGGTTACAGAACAGTCGAGGAAGACTTTGATAGGAAAAAGAAAGACTGAAATGAAAGAACTGAACAAAACAAGTTGGAAGCAATAGAACACACAAAGAGCTGAAAATGTAAACAAACTGCTGTCATTATTCTCAGAGATGGATACAACATCAAAAGCACAAGCAAGGAAAGCAAAAACATGTAAATGGGACTACATCAAACTTTGCTATGTAGCAGAAGAAACAGCCTAACAAAGAGAAAAGACACTCTATGGAATGACAGGAAAATTTTGCAAACCATACATCTAATAAGAGATTATTATCTTTATTTGTAAGGAACTCCTCAACTCAATAGTAAAAAAACCAAAACAAATAACTCGTTTAAAAAATGGTCAAAAGACCTGAATAGACATTTTCCGCAAAAAAGACAAACTAATGGCCAATAGGCATTTGAAAGGATGTCTACCATACTATTCATTACTGTTAAGTCACTTCAGTCGTGTCTGACTCTATGCAACCCCAGAGACGGGAGCCCACCAGACTCCCCCGTCCCTGGGATTCTCCAGGAAAGAACACTGGAGTGGGTTGCCATTTCCTTCTCCAATGCATGAAAGTGAAAAGTGAAAGTGAAGTCGCTCAGTCGTGTCCAACTCCTAGCGACCCCATGGACTGCAGCCTACCAGGTCCATGAGGTTTGCCAGGCAAGAGTACTAGAGTGGGTTGCCATTGCTTTCTCCAATACTAATCATTAAGAGAGTGTAAATCAAAACGATAGTGAAATATCAGCTTATACCTGTTTCAGTTCGGTTCAGTCACTCAGTCGTGTCTGACTCTTTGCGACTCCATGAATTGTAGCACGCCAGGCCTCCCTGTCCATCACCGCCTCCCTGTCCATCACCAACTCCCAGAGCTCACTCAGACTCACGTCCATTGAGGCAGTGATGCCATCCAGCCATCTCATTCTCGGTCGTCCCCTTCTCCTTCCATGAGGTTTGCCAGGCAAGAGTACTAGAGTGGGTTGCCATTGCTTTCTCCAATACTAATCATTAAGAGAGTGTAAATCAAAACGATAGTGAAATATCAGCTTATACCTGTTTCAGTTCGGTTCAGTCACTCAGTCGTGTCTGACTCTTTGCGACTCCATGAATTGTAGCACGCCAGGCCTCCCTGTCCATCACCGCCTCCCTGTCCATCACCAACTCCCAGAGCTCACTCAGACTCACGTCCATTGAGGCAGTGATGCCATCCAGCCATCTCATTCTCGGTCGTCCCCTTCTCCTGCCCCCAATCCCTCCCAGCATCAGAGTCTTTTCAAATGAGTCAACTATTCGCATGAGGTGGCCAAAGTACTGGAGTTTCCGCTTTAGCATCATTCCTTCCAAAGAAATCTCAGGGCTGATCTCCTTCAGAATGGACTGGTTGGATCTCCTTGCAGTCCAAGGGACTCTCAAGAGTCTTCTCCAACACCACAGTTCAAAAGCATCAGTTCTTTGCACTCAGCCTTCTTCACAGTCCAACTCTCACATCCATACATGACTACTGGAAAAACCATAGCCTTGACTAGACGGACCTTAGTCGGCAAAGTAATATCTCTTCTTTTGAATATACTATCTAGGTTGGTCATAACTTTTCTACCAAGGAGTAAGTGTCTTTTAATTTCATGGCTGCAATCACCATCTCCAGTGATTTTGGAGCCACCCAAAATAAAGTCTGACACTGTTTCTACTGTTTGCCCATCTATTTCCCATGAAGTGATGGGACCAGATGCCATGATCTTGGTTTTCTGAATGTTGAGCTTTAAGTCAACTTTTTCACTCTCTTCTTTCACTTTCATCAAGAGGCTTTTGAGTTCCTCTTCATTCTCTGCCATAAGGGTGGTGTCATCTGCATATCTGAGGTTATTGATATTTCTCCTGGCAATCTTGATTCCAGTTTGTGTTTCTTCCAGTCCAGCATTTCTCATGATGTACTCTGCATAGAAGTTAAATAAGCAGGGTGAAAATATCAGCCTTGATGTACTCCTTTTCCTATTTGGAACCAGTTAGGATGGCCATTATCAAAAAAAAAAAAGAAAAAATGCAAGTGTTGGCAGGATGTGGAGAAATTGGAATCCTGGTGCACAGTTGTTAGAAATGTAAAACAGTATGGGCACTATGGAAAACAGCATGGAGCTTCCTTAAGAAATGAAAAATAGAAAAAAACTACCATGTGGTCCAGCAATTCCACTTTTGTATATTTGTTCAAAAGAACAGGAAACTGGACCTTGATTAGATACGTAACAGAGATACAGACTAAGGAAAAGGTGAATGAGAGTAATCCTCAGGATCCTTCTTATTAATGAAACTGCAAAAAAAAGTCAGATCAAACTGAGAGTTCCCAGGCTGCTTTTCACAAAACTTTTATATTCTAAAAGGTGGATAAATAATAAAGACATAAAAGAATTAAGACAAACAGATTAAAGAAGGAGGTTTGTCAGAGGCCAGCGTGAGGAATCCCACCCGTGACAGAGTCACGAGGCACACTCAGATGGCAGAGCAATCTGAGTCATCGGATTTCTCCCTGGTTTTTCCTGATCATGTGCCCCAATAATAAAAATTTGTTCTGTATTTGTCTGTTTCTCCACTGTTCTCTGCCAGTTTCTCAGAAAGAGTTAATTCAGAGCCTTAGCTCCCTGCATTTGAAAGGAGTGTTGCAGCCCAACCCCCCCTTTTTTGATAAACTCTAGCCTGCCTAAACAGGTTCCCCTGACCTTTTACAAGCTTGTGAATTGCTCGCAACCCCCAGCTGTGAGGGGCAAAAGGACCTTGAAGTGTTTTAAGTTACAAACCTTTTCTAAGAGCCTAAACTCGTTAATAGACTACACTGTTGTTTCAATGACTGCTGCCAGACCTCCTTATCTGCACCTGGAAGTTTCTGCTATACAAATAATATTTGGGAATAGATATGTAGTAGTTTTTTGATGTTAGCAACACTAGGCTTTTGAGTTAATTGTTTCTCTTATAAATCATTTTTGCTGTGTCCTTGCTAATGAGAATGTAACTTTGTTTAGTGCCTCCCGAGAATGGCACCATACCTTGGAAGAAATAACACTTATCAGAAAAGAGCTGTAAATTGTCGAATTGGCCTTTTGGCTGGAAGATGATGTAAATTACCTAAGACTTGTGTATACAATTAGGTATGCAGAGACTAAGCCTGCTCTCGATAAGAGTTAGGGCTGCTGTCATTGCCAAAATTTGTGAAACTCATTGATTTTCATTGTATAAAAAGGACATGTGAAAAATAAAGTTTGGAGCCGGTTTCCTCGGGAACAGTTTTCTCTGAGCAGTTTCTCCGGATTAGCTTTTCTCAGACCAGCTTCACAGAGCAGTTTCTCAAATGACTCGCTTTCCCGAGCTTCTTCTTTAAAGATATCTGGCTCCCCCCATGTCTCTCTGTCTCTGTCCTCTTGTACTTTAACTCCAGGCTGAATTCCCACCTGGAGCGGGAGGCTCACCACGTCTACTTATTTGCCCTGGCTATAAGTTCCGCGAGAAAAGAGGGCCCATGGTGGGGTCCCCTTTAGAGACTCAAGTGGATGCCAGTGGCCCATGTAGATGGTGCAAACCTCTTGTCTTGAGGTTTTATTGGCTTTCCCTGTAAACCAAGTTATTCAGCCTTCTATTTTTCTACTAATTTCCTACTATCCTATCCTGTCCTGAGCTATCCTGTCCTGAGCTATCCTGTCCTGTCCTATCTCACCCGCTCTGTCCCCGCTTTAAATATCCCTGGATCCACTGGGGCAAGACCCTGGCGGAGGTTCTCCTAGTTTGCCACGTGGATGAAACAAATTCTGACGTCTTCAATGTTTCTACCAACTCTCACTTTGCTTTGCTCTTCTGAGACCCTCCGTCCCTCTTTCTTGAGGACACTTTGGGGGGTGAGAGAAGTGAGGTAGTTAAAGAAAAACTGCCAATGCCCCTGCTGCCCCACTCCATGAAATATCTGAATTCAGAACATTCCAGCACAGGCCAAAATGCCGCATTTCTAGTTCCCACTTTCCCTTGAGAGCATATGTATCAAAATGGAAAATATATGATGCCTTGCTGTTGACAGTTGTTCCTCTTTTGGGGCCCCAGAGACTTCACTATCTGATGCACAGTTCCACAATAAGAATCAGAATGAACGAAAAGTCCACCTTCTTTTGTCTGTTTATAAAGCAAAAGAGTGACTGTGAAAGTGAACATGGAAGGAAGAGGCAGCAGGATGCCTCACCTGCAGACACCTTCTTGATGCAGATCACTCTCAGGAAAAAAAGTCCATGTGGATGTTGCAGATCTGGAAACTTTAAAATTAGTGGTGTGCTTGGCACTGCTTCATGTGGATACAACATTACATGTGTTTCGATCTGCAGTACTGCTGGCATAGGGGAAATTCAATAGTAAAGGCTTTCAGGTCCCACAAGTGCAGAAGAGGACTCAAGACTGCAAAGAGCGAGGGGAGATCCATCTGGGAGTTGGCAGTTTCAAAGCCAAATCAGTGTTCATGGGCCCTTATTAAGAAAGTTGGTCTTCATTCTGAGAACAGTGGGAATCTTGAAGTAAATATAGGTAGAACAAGGTCAGGTTTACATTTTGAAAATTATGGAAAATAAATGTGCTCTAGAAACATAGATGCAGGGAGAAAAAGAGATGCTCCCGTTATTCCAGGCAGAGTAGTACAAATGGTACTTGCAGAATGTGGAACAGACAGATTTAATGGATATTAGAAGATATCCATTTAATGGCTCAGTGGGTAAAAACCTGCCTGCAATGCAGGAGACCCAGGAGATATAGGTTCGATTCCTGTGTCAGGTAGATCCCCTGGAGGAGGGCACAACAACCTACTCAGGTATTCTTGCCTAGAGAATTCCAGGGACAGAGGAGCCTGGTGGGCTACAGTCCATAGGGTCACAAAAAGTCAGACACGACTGAGCAACTGAGCATGCACACAGGCACAGAAGATAAAAAGTGATAGAAGTTAATGATTTGGGGATGTAAGGAAGATGGAGATAAAAGTGTCCAAGAATAACTTCAAGGTTTCTAGCTTGCAGATCAGAAATTTTTTCATTATTTTCTCAAAAAAATGTTTTTCTGAAAAAATATATGATGTAATGGGAAATTTTAAACCTTTTTAAAAGAACAAATCTTCAAAAGTAGGCAGTTTGGGGTTTTGTTTATTTTAGGATATCTGGAATTTAAAATCATGTTTACAACATGAACATACGTAAGATAACAAAAGAATTTTTTAAAGAAGAAGACTAACATTTAATGCCCTGTATAATGTGGTTTTAAAAAATGAGATGTTGCACCCCAAGTATCTTGCCTCTGGAACATAACATTGGCCATTTCTCCAAAGTCACCAATACCAGCAACTCTTCATTGCAATCCTCAAAGCAAAACCATTTCTCCAGTGAACAGTAGGGCTCCCATCCTAAAAAGTCAGCTCTGAACACCACAGAGAAAGTAATTGAATTCAACACGTGTTATTTTGTGACCCGTGCATCTTCCACCATATGAAAACTGAAAGTAATACTGTATCATCAAATTCTCCACTTTCTCACATAGTTCATCTGGTCAAACAGAATCAAATACCACATTGCTGAAACACTATCAATTCTCCTGTGGTTATTTTACAAATAAATTTCTTTTTCTCTACTTTTATATAGCACATAAAATTTTCATATAGTTGAAATGAACTGTGCAGAGAAAAAGGTAAATGCCAGCAGGCATCTAAATATTGTAGCATCTGTTATATTTTACACTCTGTAATCACAAATCATATAAAGCTTCATCACATTTAAAGCTGGATTCTTCACAAATTATTGAAGATTGATAGCTATAGTAATTGTCATTACACTTTTATTTTTATTATATTGAATTATGCAAACTTTCTTCTATCTTTCTCTGCTGTAATATCTTTTTCTGAAAAACAACTTCCAATGTCTGCTCTATATTTTGTTGTAAAAGTCTAAAATTTATATGATAGAAATTAACATTTTAAAGTTAAGTATCCAAGATGTGTAGGTTGTGTGTGTGCATATATTTGTGTGTGCATGCACATATTAGTGTAGCACTGTAATTATTAAAGTCTTTTCTAAAACACTTAGAAAAAATAGGTTGGAATATAATAGTAAAATTAATTACTTTGAAAGAATTTTAAACCTGAAATGGAAGCACCACAGACTCTCTATCAGTTTTCCTGTTTGTCAAGAAACACAAGCAGGAGTAGTTTTAAATATGTGAAGGTTTCAAACTTCTGGTAATATGCACTTATCCATTTTGTGTCACTTGCCCTCTTAAGGCCTGCATTCATTACTAGGACCAAACCTCAGGTGCCACACAAATGCTTAGACTATCTTTCCAACTGATTTCATTTTTCCTTTAAGTTTTACACTATAAGTGAATATCATCTTTTCCCCCTTTTTTAATCAATTTGTTGGATTTCATCTTATCTACCTACTTGCAAAGCTAAGTTATTAAGCACCTACCAGGTGGCGCTAGTGGTAAAGAACCTGCCTGCCAATGCAGGAGACATAAGAGACGTGGGTTCGATCCCTGGGTTGGGCAAATCCCCTGGAGGAGGCCATGGCAACCCACTCCAGTGTTCTTGCCTGGAGAATCCATGGAGCCTGGAGGGCTACAGTCCATAGGGTCGCATAGAGTCAGACATGACTGAAGCAACTTAGCACACATACACATGTGTTGGTACTATGTTAAGTGCTGTTATGGGAATAAACCCTTGTAAAACCCCATCTTCACAAAAGAATCACATATGGTTGGTAAGTTCCTTTGTAACTGACAAAAGAATATCTGGTAAGTAAAATAATCTCCATTTTACAGGCAAGGAAACAAAGGTTCAAAGAGCCAAGAGCTTTGCCCAACACTTTAATCGAGTTTCCAATATTAATCTATGGTGAGCCATGATGTAATGCCCTTCACGGAGCCTATAGAATGGCAACCCTTGGAGCTATCCAGTGCCAAAGCCCTGTATCTAATTCAAAAGTCTAATTTCTTCTGTTGCACCACATTTCCATCTCACTAACTTATTCATATTAAAATAACAGAAGCTGGGGAAATAAAGAGCAGTGAGAGTTCAGTTTGCATTGCACTTCTTGAAAATATCACTAATGAGTCCACAGATTATTTAAAATAATTTGATCCATAAAGCAGCAGCCACAGCTCTCATATTTCCTTTCTTACAGAAAAATTAATTTATGATCATTTGTAAATAACCTAAGTACAAGTGAAGCTATCATTATGGGTTGCCTTCATAAACTATATACTGTGTAATTTTTTATTATCATTTCATGAACTAAGGGAGCCTGAAAATGATCTTTTGACATTCAGAATTAACCATATGTTGATACGCAGCGTTGACACTCATTTGACAGGGAAGTATGTCTCTTTAGCATTTTAATCTACTTATAAACTTCATTTATTCAGAACTGTACATCTCTAATTGATTAAACAAATAGTGAACTTTCCAAATAAAAGACATATTAAAATAGTGAACATCTGCAGAGACATGGTTAAATAAGCAAAGACAATTCAAAGGCATTTGCTGTCCTAATTTCTTGCAAGTTGATAGACAATGCCCCAAAACTCTCTATCAGATCCAGAATGAACTAATAAGCTAATCAGAGCATAACAAGTCTTTGCCGAGTGACTTCATAAGAGAACTATGAGTGCATTTAAACAGCGCTCAGGGGTATTTCTTGTTAAACATATGAACTTGTTCTGAAAAATATTGTTAAAGATTGGTAAAATCACAGAGTATATTATTTCCACCAGTGATTAGGGCTCCAGGGACAATGAAATTAAGAGATATATTCATTTCCCCTTGGAACTGCAAGCTCCCAGACAGTTAAGATCCTCATTGAGTCTGTTCAGAACTTATCTCCCTTAAGAGGTACCTCTGAGGTCCCCATTTACCTCGTTATTGTTAACTCTCTGGGGGCTTTGATCATGCACACTGATCATGGTTCTGTTAGGCCAATGCAAGTTTCACCAGAAAAATTCTTTCCTTCAGTTCAAGATTTTGTAGAATGCCAAGTTTCTGCAGCAAATTTAGAAAACTGTACGAATAATACAATTTGTTAAACAAAGTCAATACCGCATGCTAAGGGAGAATATGAACCATAAAGCTGTAAGGATTAATGACAATTGGTAAGCAGAAAATTACTCTCATAAATAAATATCAATAATTAAGAAATATAAGCAGTGTGTTTCTAACTGGTCTCCTTGTGGCTGCATAAGCATTTAAGACACTTCAACTCCTTTTAATATGAAGGTAATTTATTTCTCTTATGCAAATTACCAGCTATACTAACATAATATCTAAATATGGAAAAGAAAGCCTTTCGATCAAATTAACAATAAATGGTATGGTCTATCTCTGAGTGTGCAAAACCAGAATCGCAGAAGAACACTACATAATTTGTGCCTGTTTCTCTAAACTAAAAAAGAAAATCTTCAAAAGAATTTTTTTAAAAACCTATCAAAATAGTCCCCTTTCCTCTTCTTTCTTTTCCTTCTGCTTTTCCTTTAGTTTTAAATTCAAGTTATAAACCAAAATAAGTAAAAATATTTCTACTCCTCTATAATCATAAATATATATATATATATATATAAATCTATAATCCCGGTGAACTCCAGGAGTTGGTGATGGACAGGGAGGCCTGGCGTGCTGCGATTCATGGGGTCGCAAAGAGTCGGACATGACTGAGCGACTGAACTGAATAATCATATAGAACTTGATTTCCTGGCTCTATTCTATTTTTTATTATTCAATACTTAGAATGATAAAAGGTATTCGGGTATTTTGCTATTAGTAAATTATTAAATACTACAGTTTTCAAATTTTTTCCTTGATGTTTATTCTTCTTTATTCAAGAAAAGAATAAAAAAAAAGTAGATTATATTGTGTGGGCTATTAAAAAACCCAAACCTCTTCCTCAACATAAAAATTTTCTTTAAAAGATAGAAAAATCTATCAGAACTATTAAAGCAGTCACATTCAGTGGTGTGTCCACTTCTATCCACAGATATTTTGTTCACTGTGTTTCTTTAGATTCTCTGAAATGATTCTAATTTTATTATTTCTCAAAGTTCTGTCTTTGAATGGTCACAGAGTATTTTCATTAACCTTTATTCAGTGCAAATATTTAGAGAGTAAATTCATTTTAAATCTATCGATATCAGTTTTCATGCTGAAAATCTTCTAAAGCATGTCCAAGTTAATTCATTTTCCTACTCTTGACACAAGCTAGGACAAAGGCATACTGCCCATCTCTATGAGGATACCTGGCTAATAGCCAATTTAGAGTATAGGCTGCAAACAGCTAATACTGCCTTTGTGCTTTGTCTCTTTCCAAAGTCTAGTAGAATCTAAAAAAAGAAAAAGAAAACCATTCTGGAGACAAGACACACTTTATAGAAGAAGAAAGCTGTACCTCAATAATGATTTAAAAAAAAAAATCATGTCAAAATCCTGCAACTTTGTTCCACCTGGTAAAACATCCTTATATTCTTCTCCACGAGCCAGAGGTCACATTGATTGCTACAAACTCAGGAAGGGTATTTTTTTAACAGATGTGATAAACCTTCTCCTCACTATTTACACTTCTCTCTCTCTCATCTGAAAAGACACCTAGGGAAGGTTTGCTTAATCTACATACATACATACATAAATACACCCCTGTAGCTTGCAGGGTGAATGAGTCAATTTGTATGTACATGAAACATAGACATCAAATCCAGCATGCCCCAAACTAACAGACATTAAAATAACTCATCACACCCCCATCACTGCACCAGTTTCACATCCTAAACCTTCTCTGGCATAAGCATCACTGTTTTGTCAGCCAGGCATAGAGTTAAATGAGGGCAAGTAGCCTATTTGGAGAAGGAAATGGCAACCCACTCTGGTGTTCTTGCCTGGAGAATCCCAGGGACAGAGGAGCCTGGTGGGCTGCTGTCTATGGGGTCGCACAGAGTCGGACACGACTGACGCGACTTAGCAGCATATTTATTCACCACTGTAATCCCAGCACTGAGCACTGTGTGCATGGCTTAACATGTAGATTCCTCAACAAAATATTGAGTAGTAGACCAAGCTTCTCAGCATCTGGAAACATATGTGACTCATGTTTTGGTGGCAATACTTTGGCCTTACTACCTAAAAGTCTGGGTTCTCTTCAGTCGGTCACTATGAAGATGTGTGATCTTGGGCAAATCACATATTTTTAGTGGATCTACAATTTGGGATAGTGGGATGGGAATGGGCAACTAGATAGTTTTTTGGGATAAATAACTCTTTAAAATGTTGACACAGAGTTTTATTCTGTTCCTAAACCCCTTATATTTAGACAGAAAAGTTTATATCTGTTACCTTCAAGATGGTCTTAGAATCCAGCCTTTCTTCCCTGTCCCCACTGCCACTCCCCTTAGAGCTGGCTTTCATCATCTAAGTTCTGAATTAATAAACTGCAGTACAAAGAGGGATAAACTGGGAGTTTGTGATTCACATATACACACTACTATGTATAAAATAGATGACCAACAAGGACCTAATTATAGCACAGGGATCTATATTCAATATCTTGTAATAGCCTGTAAGAGAAAAGAATCTGAAAAAGAACATATGTATGTGTATGACTAAATCACTTTGCTGCACACCTTAAAGTAACACAACTTTGTAAATCAACTATACTTCCATTTTTTCTATTGTGAAAAAAAATGTTTTTTTATGAACTACAGTACATGTTCCTAACTTTAGTTTCTTGACTCCTCCTTTCTCCACAGTGCAGCAGGACAAACTTCCTTAAACCCTATGTGTGATAATTTTCCAACAGTAGTGTGCACAAGAGCTAAGCAGCTTATTATAGAAATGTACTCTCAAGTCACACCCCAGTGCACTCCTGCAGTGTCCCTTAGACACTCCCTTCTGCACTGGGTGGTCCACAGCCCACATATCGACACACTTCCTCTCTGCAGTGATTTCTACACTCTTGATGTTACAGTTGAGTACTAAAATAGGCTAAAGGAGACATCTTAAAAATGTGAATGTTTATCACTGAAACATGTCCTTGTACAAATATACAGATATATGTCACTTTATTATTCTATTATTGAGTCATAACCGAGTCATCTCCTGTCCTCTTTGGTGCGCTGTCATCACAGGATTCGGACCCGTGACCCATATCCTAAGAGTTCACTTAAAAGTTTCCGCCCAAGTCACACAAGGAGGCAGTACTTAAACTGACTGTGTACTGAGTGCTCACTACTACTGTTCTCTGTGCACCTATGGAATAGTGTTCACACCTTAATCAAGGTAAGGGAAGATCAGGCAGTGTCTGTAAATAGTAATCTTTCAACTGTGTAATATCTTATTCCTTTTCTCTCTTTTCAAGCAGCTGTTAGGCTCTGTGTCCACAGCCTCAGTAGAGCTGTGTAATGAGGGGAGAGTGTAACAGTCTTATGGAATTTTCTTTTTTGAAGGCCCTGGGATGGTAGACGTTGATGCACAATAAATTGTCTGCCAGGAGAAAGAACATGATTTAGTCCCAACCATAACACTCAGAGAGCTCAGAAAAGAGTAAATATGGAAGCCGCCCTATCCTATGTGAAAGTATGAAAGCTTTTAAACTAAAGCTATCAAACCACTCAACAAATATTTTATTCTCCTACTTTGAAAATTTACATTTACAATAACTATATGTAAAATTATCATTTTTAAGTGACCAAAAATTTTCAAAATATCAAAGACAACTGTATCATTTTTGTGCACATCTGGTTGTTCTATTCATATACCAGTGATATTTGGATTAATAATAAAGTATAAGTTTGCATGTTATAAATTATTACATAATTTTTTCATAAAATTAATTTTTATTACACTTAGTTGAGTACAATCATTAATTATTTTAATCAAGGTTTTTCACACACCCTCTGTTCTATTGATGGTAATTTAAAAAAGTAATTGTTTCCAGTCTATAAAATTTGAATATATTTTCATAAAAATGTAAATTTAAGTAACTGTAAAAAATGAAAAAATAAATTATTTTTATTAAAAAAGACCAAAAGAGAGAGCGCCTAAAATGGCAGAGGAATAGGACAGGGAGACCACTTTCTCCCCCACAAATTCATCAAAAGAACATCTCAATGCTGAGTAAAATCTACAAGGCAACTTCCGAATGCTGGCAGAGGAATCAGGCATCCAGAAAAGCAGAACATTGTCTTCAAAAACAGGTAGGAAAAATACAAAAGACGAAAAAAGAAACAAAGGAGGTAGGAAGGGAGCTCCATCCCGGGAAGGGAGTCCTGTCCCGGGAAGAGAGTTTTAAAAAGAGAGGTTTCCAAACGCAGGGAAACACTCTTAACTGCCGAATCTGTGGCGAGTCTTGGAAGCACAGAGGGCAACATAACAGGGAAGAAAACAAATGGGTGATTAAGACAAACAGATTATGAGCCCAATGGTAACTCCCCCAGCAGAGAAGCAGAGCAGACGCCTGCATCCACCACTAGCAAGTGGGGGCTGGGCAAGGAGGCTCGCGAGACGCGGGCGGCAGCCCTTCTTAAAAGAATCGGCCGGAACGCCTGCGCGTAACCAGAGCGAACTAACTCGGGCTAGCACACCAGACTGTGGGACAGTTACCACGCGAAAAGCTCGAACATAAGACCCCGCCAGGACCACGCACAGAACAAAGGACGGAACAGAAATAGCCGGCAGCCCACCAGCCTCCACCGGTGACAGGCAGCCAGAGCCGTAAGGGCTGGAACGTGGCAATCGCAGCCCCGGAGAGACTTCACTGACCAAACTGCAAGCAGCCTCCTTTGCTAACTAAGACTTCTTGGGGTGCTGGACAGTCACAATTTGCCTGATGAAAGGTGCCAGGGATACACCCAGAAAACTGAGCAGCAG